>JXTC01000556.1:0-97482 GCA_002914845.1 Trema orientale | reverse complement strand
AAAATAAAAGAAGACTAACCTTCACTTCAAACTATCTATAAATGGTGCTTTCGGTTCGAACTCTATTTTCTAGAGATTGGAAAGTATGAAATAAGGGTAATTAGATTCTCTGGCTTTGGTTTATTTCGTAAGAGGGAGGAAATAAGGTTAGTGGTGCTTAGTCAAATAACAAGGAAAACGAATAGATAAATGGAAAACGTTAGGCGGTTCAAGAGACTTAGTGGGAAATCATGGTTTTAGTGTATGTGTCAGCTCACAAACTAAACTTGTAGCTGAGTCTTGTTTTCTAGAAACTCTTACACTAGCTAACATTAATTATAAACATTAATCTGGTTGTTACTAAACGTAGAGTAACATAGAAAGCAACCAACAAAAATGGAAGCAAACATTATCAAATATCAAGATCAAGTACAAAATGACACATGTCTACCTCTTAATTATAATTAAACTAATTTTGACTAACTATAACTAGTTTAATTTAAGGACTAATTAATCATACTTTTTCATAAATAATTACATAAAATCATATATTCTTGTTTCATGGACCCTTAGCACACCGAGCTATTAATATGAGGGTATTTGAGCCTGTATACTAGATAGAGATACTTTGCTAATATTAGCATAGTAAAGCAGGTCTAAAAGCATATAATAATAAGAAACGAGAAAATTACCATAAAATCAGTAATAATTACCGTAGATGCCTATTATGCCATATGAACGTATTTATTATTGGCTTATTATGCATGTGAGAATCTTGGGCATCACACAATTGTTGTTCCATAGAAGTATCTATTACGTTGGCTAAATACCCTGAACAACCATTGTCCAATAATTTCTTCGCCTTCAAAGCAGAGATGATAGGTACACTAGTTTTCAGTGGAGTACCGATGAAAACAAACTGATCCTTTTCGGAAGGTTAGAATATCACTCTTTTTTTTCCACAGTCAATAGTAGCATTATTTTTGGAAAGCCAATTCATACCGAGTATTACCTCGTATTCCTGCATTTCCAATATCACAAGATCCACAAATAGTGTAACGCCTCCTAGCTTAACCATATTGTCATATACAGCCAAACTAGGAAGTATTACTCTTTCTTAAACCATATCTTTATTTTTAAAAAAAAAGTGGGCAAATTTGAATTTTTCAAAACCTTTAGACAAAACAACTGTGAGAAATTACTTACTAAAAGTCTCTTTACAAAATGTACAACCAAAAAGTTCTTATCAGTTTATCTTACCATCAGCAGTTATATTTACAGTATACCAAAATATCAAAATACAAGAAAACATCGCCCACAAGTCAAGCTCGTCTACATTTGTACGATCATAGCGACAAGAAAGCATGCTAGCCAACCAGCAACTCTATACATCATATATCTCCTCACCTGTATCACAAGAACTAAATGAGCTAATGCTCAATAAGTAAAAATCATGCATGCTCATGAACGTGTTTCATGCATAAACTTTATTGAAATTCCCATTGTACTCTTGCTTTCATAACTTTTCATTTTGATGCACTTTTCTTAGAAAACATTTCTTTATAGGGCCCTTTAGTACATTACAAAGTCGCGGCTGTCACTAGGCCATGCCCACCTATGCGGGAAGGAAACACATGGCCAATGCGAACCATACCTACCCAATGCAGACCGACTAGGTAATGCACCTAATAAATCTCATAGTATAATGCTCAGTCCCGGTAGTCGGTAAGCCATGCCCACCTATGCGGGAAGGATGCCTATGCAAACCATACTTACCCAACGCAGACAGACTAAACAATGTACTTAAAATATATCTCGTAAAATCAGTACAATGGTACTACTTTAAATTCAATGTGTGGAGAAACATCACTTCCTTGAAAATCATGCTTAAATGATCGTGTCATGCTTATGTCTTTCATGAACAAAACAATAACCATATAAATAACATATACTTGAAATAATACACATAAGCATGTAGGAAAATATCTTGTATCTACTATTATCCTTGTGATGCAGTTAAAATAAATCTTTACTTACCTTGTGTCCGATGGAAAAGATAGTGGAAAGGGTCAGTATCCTCTGTGGCAAAGTGTGTGGAAGACCTGATGTAAATTTTATTCCTAAGATGATTACTATAATGTAAAATGCTTAAAGAAGACAAGCACAAGACTAAAATCACAACATTCACCAAATAAGGAAGCCTAATCTCAAAGTGAACCGAAATGTCACCTACTTTCATAAAAACTAGTCTATTTGCTTCTAAATGGTACCATTTAGTTTTAAAAATATTTGGGCAGCACCTCCCCTATTTTTAGGACATCCCCACATGATTAAAATCATGGTTATAAACCTGCAATAATATTTTACAATCCAATTCCCATATATACAACTCAAATAGGATCATTTAGAACATCCTAGGTGCACTTGAATTCTTTTCGGTTTAGACAAAGCTTAGTATTACTTTCACACTTCTATATCATCACAACCAGCCACAAAATGAGTGTAATAAATATTAGGATCCTTAAAATAAACACTCCAAGCTTGGAAAGTCAGATTACAAATACCAAGAATGAAATCTACAACACATGAAAACACTTAAATCTATAACTAACAACTTTGGGACTTTAAGTGTAACTTTAATCTTCCACTTAAATTCTTTATTTCCAGCAATATGTAAGGTTTTCTAGGACTTTTATTCATCAAATAAATACTTTGATTTAAGAGTTCAAGCAAAAGAAATTAACTACAAATTCAAAATCCTACATAGAGCTCACCTTGACTAGTTTGAGCTTTTATTTGAGCTCTTGTCTTTTACCTCCACCAAATTGATTCTCAAGACTTTGAAACTGATTTTAGGACCCAAGAGAACCTAGAGGAACTCATACTTAAGTTGCAGCAAGTGAAGAACTCGAATTAGAAAACAATACTAAAGAAGAAGAACTAGTAGACTCACCTTGACTAGTTTGGACCTATCTTGCTTTCTAGAGCTCCAACTTGAGTTCTACTACTTGGAAACTCTTGGATATGGCTAAGGGGAGTTAAGAGAAGCTTAGATAGTGGCTGGAGGGTTTCAAGTCGAGGCTGAGAGGAAAGAGGAAGAAATGACCAGATTTGGTCTAAAATCAATACTTAATGGCTAAGGAAAGGCATAACTAAAATTCTAAGGGGTATTTTGGGTATTTCACTCCTTAGCTATCCATGTGGCAAGCTTAAAATCACTCCTGGCTTACTTACCACGTTGCTGTCCATTCCTATACACTCAAGTGTAAACTAAAATGGTGAAACCTAGTTTAAGAGGTGAAATCTAGTCATACTTTGACTTATGATCCTATATGGCCAATCTTATTGTAATTTGGTGGAATCTAGCCCCATAACCAATCATTAAACATAAAAATAAGTCAATTAGACTCTAATTAATAATGTAAACAAAGCATCAAAGCCTAATTATTAGTATGCACAAGGACGACATTACGCGATTAAGCTGAATCTAAGCTAGCTTAGTGCAACTAAACACCAATTCAGTACAGTGACTGCCACCTTGTGCTTATCTGGGGCTAACAAATAAAATGCTAAATGAAACCTAGACATTGAATTAAAGCTATGACGTGTTAAACGTACAATGAATTTAGCTCCGAAAAACGTGGAAATGTATTTTACTGAAAATCTGCTATTTAACCTAGTTATCAATAAACTTGATTTTAATGCATGAGTACATTGTATTGTATTCATGAATATATATATTCATTGTTCTTCTCACACACCAAACTCACTCTCTCTGAGGGTACTGAGCCTTAACACTGCATGGGAACACTATGACAAATATTAGTACAATAATACATATCAAAAGTATTTAACAGTCAGCTTAAGCAATTTACCATGAAATTGACACTAGTTTCATGATATGTCTATTATGTAATATAAACATGTTTACTATTGGCTTATTATGCATGTGAGAATCTTGGGCATCACAATCCTTCCCTCCTTATTAAATTTCGTCCTCGAAATTTGCTTACCGAAATAAGTGAGNAAATAAGTGAGGATACTTAATTTTCATCTCTTCTTCTCTTTCCCATGTGGCCTCTTCTACTTCATGGTTCTTCCATAGTACTTTGACCAAAGGGATCTTCTTGTTTCTAAGCTCCTTTTCTAATCTATCCAAAATCTCCACTGGTTGTTCTTCATAGCTCACATCTTGGCTCAACTCCAATGGCTCGTAACTCAAAATATGTGAAGGGTTTAGAACATATCTTCTTAACATAGAGACGTGAAAAATATTGTGTACGCTTGATAGTGAGGGTAGCAAAGCAAGTCTATAGGCAACATCTCCAACTTTGTCAAGTATCTCAAATGGGCCTATATATCTGGGACTAAGTTTCCCTTTCTTTCCAAACCTCATGGTTCCTTTCATGGGAGCAACCTTCAAAAATACTTTATCCCCAACAATAAATGTGACCTCCCTCCTTCTAGGATCGGCATAATGCTTCTGTCTATTCTGAACAGCTAATAACCTTTTACGAATCCTTTCTATTGCTTCAGCTGTTTCTCTTACTAGTTCTGGACCAATAAATTTCCTTTCTCCCATCTCATCCCAGTGAATTGGAGATCTACATTTTCTCCCATACAATGCTTCATATGGAGGCATTTCAATTGAAGCTTGATAACTATTATTGTAGGCAAATTCTATCAGTGGCAAGTACTTACTCCAAGACCCATGAAAATCTAACACACAAGCTCTAAGCATATCCTCAAGAGTCTGTATAGTTCTCTCTGATTGTCCATCTGTTTGAGGATGGAAAGCTATACTAAATGCCAGTTTCGTACCCATAGCCTCTTGAACACTCTTCCAAAATTTCGAAGTAAATCTAGAATCTCGGTCGGAAATTATGACTTTTGGAACACCATGTAGTCTCACAATCTCTTGGACATATAACCGAGCAAACTGGTCCAAGTTATAGGTTACTTTAATCGTCAGGAAATAGGCTGACTTAGTATATCTATCCATAATAACCCAAATAGCATCATGGCCTTTATTTGTCTTAGGAAGTCTAACTACCAAATCCATAGCAATCTCTTCCCATTTCCATTGTGGCACATGTATAGGCTTCAACGTACCAGTAGGTCTTTGATGTTCAGCTTTAACTTGCTGGCATGTGAGATATTATTCTACAAACTCAATCACATCCTTCTTCATACCTGGCCACCAGTAATGCATTTTCAAATCCCTATACATCTTGGCAGTACCGAGATGCACAGAGTAAGGAGTAGTGTGAGCTTCTGTCAATATTTCCTTTCCAATTATTCCATCTGGCATACAAAGTCTATTTCTGTATCTTATTACACCATCACTAGAAATTTGGAAAGTCATCTCCTTTCCAGAATCTTAGTCTTCAAACTTGTCAGATAGGGATCTGTATTCTGGCTTTTCTTAATTCTCTCCAAAATTGTAGGTTGCAAGGTAAGAGCTGCTAATTTCTCTATTAAACCTTTAGGCACAATCTCTAATTCCAATTGATGTAAATCCATCAAAAGATGCTTTCGATCAACATACTTAAGTAACATAGCAGCTAATGACTTTCTACTTAGAGCATCTGCAATCACATTAGCTTTTCCTGGATGATAGTTAATCTCACAATCATAATCTTTCACCAGTTCAAGCCATCTTCTCTGTCTCATATTTAGTTCTTTTTGGGTAAAGAAATACTTGAGATTTTTATGGTCCGTGTGGATTTGACATCTTTCTCCATAAAGATAATGTCTCCAAATCTTCAGTGCAAAAACTACTGCTGCTAGCTCCAAATCATGAGTAGGATATTTCTTTTCATATTCTTTCAGTTGCCTAGAAGTATAAGCGATAACCTTACCATTTTGCATTAGAACACAGCCTAGACCATTCTTTGAAGCATCACTATAAACAACAAATCCTCTTGATCTAGTGGGTACAGAAAGTATAAGAGCTATGACCAAACGATGCTTTAACTCTTGAAAACTCTTTTCACAATCATCATTCCAATGAAATTTCATATTCTTTCTAGTCAACTGAGTCAATGGAGAGGCCAACTTAGAAAATCCTTCTACAAACCTTCTATAGTAACCAGCCAATCCCAAGAAACTACGAATCTATGAAACATTTGTAGGCCTTGACCAATTATTTACAGCTTCAACCTTTGCTGGGTCCACAGAAATACCATTTTCAGACACTACATGACCAAGGAAGATAACTTTCTCCAACCAGAACTCATATTTCTTGAACTTTGCATACAACTGCTTTTCTTTCAAGATTCTCAAAACTATTCTCAAATGCTCCATGTGCTCCTCCTCTCTTGAGCGCGAATATATCAAAATGTCATCAATGTCATCGTGGTTAGAGCGAAAGGGAAAGCAAATGACCAAATTTGGTCTAAAAGTAATACTTATTGACTAAGAAATGGTATAACTTAAATTCTAAGGAGTATTTTGGGTATTTTGCTTATTGCTTTCCGTGTGTCTAGCTCTAAAATATCCTTAACATAGTTACCACGTTGCTGGTCACTCCTATACACCCACGTGTATACCAAAATGGTAAAACCTAGCTTAGGAAGTGAAATCTAGTCATACTTTGACTTATGATCCTATATGGCCAATCTTATTGTAATTTGGTGGAACCTAGCCCCATAACCAATCATTAAACATAAAAATAAGTCAATTAGACTCCAATTAAGAATGCAAACATAGTATCAATGCCTAATTAATAGAATGCACAAAATTGACACTACGTGATTAAGCTGAATCTAAGCTAGTTTAGTGTAACTAAACACCAATTTAGTACCGTGACTGCCACCTCGTGCTTATCTAGGGCTGACCAATAAAATGCTATAAATGAGTCCTAAACATTAAAATAAGCCTATTTGACGTGTTAAACACACAGTGAATTCGGCTCCGAAGTGCGTAAAGATTGCATTTTACTGAAAAACTATTATTTGACCTAGTAGTCAACCAACATGATCTTAATGTATGTGCATATAGTATTGTTATTCATGAATATATTCTTCGTTCTTTTCAAACACCAAGCTCTCGCTCTGAGGGTATTGAGCCTTTACACTGCATTGGGACACTTTGACAATCATTAGTATAATAACATGTATGTAAATGCACATAATATAAGGAATGAGCATGTTTTTATGAAACTAGTATTAATGACTTCTAGATGTCTAGTATGCAATTAAAACATGTTTATTATTGGCTCTCTTAATTATGTGAGGAGTTGGATGTCACAAACCGACAGCGGGAACAATGCCTTGCTCTTTACTTCTCACTCACTCGCATTTGGAGCTCCATTTTCCGAATTTTTTTTCTTTTTATTTTACCTAAATAAAATCAAATTTATCTTAATCAAATTAAATTAAAAATCTAAAGCAAAAAAAATTAATACATGATCAGATTTGAATTCAAATTTAATCATTAAAATTCAAAAATAAATAGACAAATAAATTACTAATATAAAACTAAATTTAATATAAATAAAATTCAATAAAATTAAATCTAAATAAGTAAACTAAATTAAAAATAAAATTACTTAAATTATCTAAAAACTAAACTAAAATTACTCAAAGTGCACAAAATTAATAAGTAACAGAATACAAATAACTCTATTTTCATAGAGTTATCAACCGCCTAATAACGTGGTTAGTATATTGTTTAAATAAGAAGGGTCTATCCCAGAAGTAGTACCTCACATCGTGCAAGAACTTCTTCTTTTGGTGATAGGTGAGGTCAGGAAGTATCTGTTTGCACACAAGGTAGTTCACATAGTCAGTATACCATAGTACATTATTGTCTAGCACAAAGAGCTGCTCATGAGGAAAAGTTTCATTAATCAATAACTCAACATCTTCAGTTTTCTCCCCCTCTAATTTATAGAGGTGGTCAGCTACTTGATTCTCTGTTTCCTTTTTGTCTTTAACCTCTAAGTCGAACTCTTGTAGTAAAAGAATCCATCGAATCAAGCGAGGCTTTGCATCTTTCTTGGCAATAAGATATTTGACTATTGCATGGTCTGTGTATACGATCACCTTCGTGCCAATTAAATAGGATCTGAAGTTGTCAAATGCAAACACTATAGCAAGTAGCTCCTTCTCTGTTATTGTGTAATTGGACTGCACTTCATTAAGAGTTTTGCTAGCATAATGTATGACATAGAACATTTTGTCTTTTCGTTATCCCAAAACAGCACCGACTGTATAGTCGCTAGCATCACACATCAACTCAAAAGGCAAGGTCCAGTCTAGTGCCACAATGATAGGTGTCGTTACAAGTTTCAGTTTCAAAGTTTCAAAAGCATGTAAGCAAGCATCATCAAATTTGAATACCTCATCCTTCTCAAGTAGTGTGCATATTGCTTTTGCGATTTTAAAGAAGTTCTTGATGAATATTCGATAAAACCCAGCATGGCCAAGGAAACTTTGAATTACCTTGACATTGACCAAAGGAGGAAGCTTCTCGATAGTCTCCAACTTGGCTTTGTCAACTTAAATACCTTTTTTGGAGATCTTATGACCAAGTACTACTCCCTCTTGCACCATGAAATGGCATTTCTCCCAATTAAGCACCGAATTTATGTCTTCACAACGTTTGAGCACTAATGACAAGTTATCCAGGCACAAATCAAATGAATCATGGAAAACTGAAAAGTTATCCATGAATATCTCAAGGAATTGCTCCACCATATCCGTGAAGATAGCCATCAAGTATCTCTGGAACGTGGCGGGATCATTGTACAAACCAAACATCATCCTTCTGAATGCAAAAGTGCCATAAGGACAAGTGAATATGGTTAACTCTTGGTCTTCTGGGGTAATAGCAATCTGGTTGTTACCACTGTAGCCATCCAAAAAGCAGTAGAAATCATGACCAGCCAGTCTATTAAGCATTTAATCGACGAATGATAAAGGAAAATGGTCTTTTCGAGTTGCCTTGTTCAGCTTACGATAATCCATGCATACTCTCCACCCCGTCACTGTTCTTGTAGGAATCAGTTCATTATTCTTGTTGGTGACCACCGTCATTCCTCCCTTCTATGGAACACACTGAACTGGACTTACCCAAGAGCTATCTGAAATGGGATAAATGATTCCGGCATCTAACTATTTAATTATCTCCTTTTTCACCACTTCCTTCGTAATGGGATTTAGCCTTCATTGATACTCAATAGAAGTTTTATGCTCCTCTTCTAATAAGATTTTATGCATGCAAATGGAAGGGCCAATACCTCTAATATCTGCAATTGTCCACCCCAAAGCTGCTTTGTGTTGTCCCAAGACTCTCAGTAGCTTTTCTTCTTATAACTCATCCAAATCAGCTGAGATGATGACTGGCAAAGTTGACTCTTTACCAAGGAAGGCATACTTCAAGTGGCTGGACAGCATTTTAAGCTCAACAATATGTGGAACCTTAATTGATAGCTTGATGGTAGGTTTAGCTTCGGCTGGTCTGTCAAGGGCCTCAAACTGAACGTTCACTTTGTCAAAGTGAGGGAATGTGTTCAAAGTATGCAAATATTTCCTAGCTTCCTTTGACACCACACTACTTCCATTAAGAATTGCGTCTTCAAGTAAATCCCTCACATAGCTAGTTTCAAAAGTTTCCACAACTAAGGGATCACAAACATCCACTCTATAGCAATCTTCAGGGTCATCGTTTAATTTCATGGCTTTGAAAACATTGAATTTTATCTCTTGATCATCCACTCTCATAGTGAGTTTACCTTTTTGGACATCAATAAGTGTTCTCCCAGTGGCTAAAAATGGTCTACCCAAAATCAATGGAATTTGTCTATCCTCCTCCATGTCTAGCACAATGAAATCAACTGGAAAAATGAACTTATCTACCTTCACTAGTACATCTTCCACAATGCCTCTAGGATATGTCAATAACCTATTTGCTAGTTGAAACGTTACTGTGGTTAGTCTACACTCTCCCAACCCAAGTCTCTTGAAGATAGAAAGTGATATCAAATTGATACTTGCTCCCAAATCAAATAAAGCACACCCATTGAAGTACTCACCAATAGTGCAAGGAATGGTGAAACTCCCTAGATCTCTTAACTTAGTTGGAAGCTTCTTCAATAAGATGGCACTATACTCTTCGGTTAGAGCTACCATCTCAAACTCGACCATTCTTCTCTTCTTCGAAAGGATCTCCTTCATGAACTTCACATAGCTAGGTATTTGCTCAAGTGCCTCGGCAAAAAGGATGTTGATGTGAAGCTTCTTGAGCACTTCCAGGAACTTGGAGAACTGTTGGTCAAGTTTCTTCTTTTGCAACATTTAGGGAAAGGGTAATGGTGGGTTATAAGGGGATGGTCTTGGCATGGGTGGTGGAGATTGTCTAGCGATTTCTTCTTCAACTTGACTTTCTCTTTCAATTTCTTTTTCTGACACTTCAGTAGCCGTTGGTGTTCCTTGTAGTTCTTTCCCACTTCTCAACGTCATTGGTTTACATTACTCCTTCATGTCTCCTTTTATATTTGCCTCTGTATTACTAGGCAAGCTTCCTTGTGGTTGGTTGGTAAGGGCATTAGCCAATTGACCAAGTTGTGTTTCAAGAGATCTCATAGTGGCGGCTTATTTTTGAAGGGTAGCTTCATTCTTGGCTATATATTGCATGAGAATATCTTCCATTATTGGCTTCTTCTCTTATATGGAGTGACTTGGATTCTGAAATCCCAGAGGGTGCATTGGTTTTGAATTAGAACTCTGCCCTTGCTGATTTCGGTTACTACAAGAGAAGTTTAGATAGTTTCTTCAACCCGGATTGTATGAGTTAGAATTAGGGTTATTGCATTGCTATTGATTATGGTTTCCTACAAACTGAATAGACTCCATGCTCATAGGACAAAAAGAACTCAGATGGCTGTCACCACATTGCTCACAAACCCATGTTGAACTATGCATAGCATGAACTCCGTGAATCACCATAGAATCAAGTTTCTTAGTTAAGGCATTGACTTGGCCTGCTAATGCTGAAATAACCTCCATCCTATTAATACTAGCTGCTCTCTTTGGATTGACTCTTTTTGAAGACCATTGGTAATTATTGGCAGCCATTTCTTCTAACAAATCAAAAGTTTCATCAAAAGATTTACCCATTAGAGCACCACCAGCTGCTGCATCAACTATAGTTCTCAAATGCACCATCAAACCATTGTAGAAAGTTTGAACAAGGAGCCACTTAGGGATTGCATGGTGAGGACATCTTCTCAATAGCTCCTTTTATTACTCCCAGGCCTCGTACAATGATTCATTATCAAATTGCACAAATGAAGTGATATCATTCCTCAATCTAGCTGTCTTGGTAGGAGGGAAGAACTTGGCAAGGAACATCTGAGCTAATTCATCCCAAGTTGTGATGGATCCCGAAGGTAGAGTATTCAACCATCCTTTCACCTTGTCCCTCAAGGAGAACGGGAACAAACGCAAACGAATGGCATCATCATTCACCCGATTGTGCTTGAAGGTATTATATATCTCTAAGAAGTTCATGATGTGTTGGTTGGGATCATCACTAGGAAAACCACCAAATTGGCAAGTCCCTTGCACCATCTAAATAATAGCTGGCTTTAGTTCAAAGTTATTAGCATTGATAGTTGGTCTCCAGATGCTAGAACTGACCTTATTAACTATGGGAATAGCAAAGTCCCGAAGTGGCCTCGCATTGTCTTGGTCAGCCATGGTAGCTTGAAGGTTGTTTCTTTGATTTCTCTGTCTTCTAAGCTCCCTTAAGGTTCGCTCAATTTCAAGGTCTAGAGGCAAGAATTCAAGACTCTTTGCTCGTCTCATATATAAAGGTTTATATTTCTAGTACCTGAAATATTCATAGAAAACAAGAAAGTATGAATTAAATCTAAACTAGTTGATATCAGTATTAACAAACTATAAATCACCGTACTCCCTGGCAACAGCGCCAAAACTTGTTGGGCTATTTCTAACACACAAACCGCAAGCATACGGGTCACAACAAGTAATCTAAATGGTAAGAGAGTGCCGAATCCCACGAGAAGCACACGATTCAAAAATGCTAAGTACTAATTGTAACTAGTTGTTAATTTATCTAAATGACAAATAATGGTTATATTCAATAAGAATCAAGATGTACTATAAAAGACAATAAATGAAATCAAAACTCAGCAACTAAAGATAGTTTTAATAACAATGATAAAAAGCATAGGGATGCAATATACCCTTTAACTCCTCCGATTACTAGTTTTTCTCATCATTCAACCATCCATTTAGAGTTAACAGTCGAGAACTCAACGGTATTTACAAACTCCTTTCTAAGATAAGAGTGAAAATATTTAAACAAGATAATATGTTACTCCTAATATAAATTGATTAGATTCATTAAGCTTGGTAATTCTCACACAAAGGTTGCACAAGTTATATAGGTATATTCCTATCCTATGCAAACTCACTCTACGCTATGTAATCTTATGTTATTCAACCTATGATCGAACCTAAATTCTCCTTTCCATGTTCATAGAGGTTTCACTCAACAAGTCTATTTAGTAGCCAAATAAATAGATGCATTAAGCATAAAGTAGAACAATTAACTCATCAATAGAATTCAAGAATAAATGAGAAAAACAAAGCAATTAGATTACATTAGAGGTTTAATTACATCCCTAAAAATAAAATTTACTTCATAGTTATATAAAGAGAAACACAACAGAAATGATAAAGCTTCTAAATCCCGCATATTCTTGTTGTTTTCTCCTCAAAATGCTCTCCAAAAAAAATCTGGTTGCTAGGGTTTTTCCCTTATACCTCAGATGAGCTAAAGAGAGGTTAAATAGTAGAGGCAATCCGGCCACGATCTAGGAATTTAGCAATATATTCAGCACTTTGTAGGGCGCCGCGGCACCGAGATGGTCGAGAGGTTGGTGCTACAGTGCCGGACTGTGGCGCTGTGGTGCCACAAAGGCCAGGAAACGGCGCCACGGTACCACGCAACTAGAGTTATGGCGCCACGGATGTGGCGTTGTGGCGCCACAACATCAATGCCGCGGTGCCACATTGTGGCACCATGGAAGTGGCACCGCGGCGCCAAGTTGCCATTGCAACGCCTAGTTTTGCCTAGTTTATTACACATTAATGGTGCTGCTACATATTGCTGAGACGTTGTTCGCCTGTCTTCACTCGTGATTGATCAAAATTGCTTAGATTTCGCCTTGGTTTCACTTGAAAGGTCGGAACTCTCCTCTCAATGACCTCTCACCTGAAATATATACCAAAAATAACAAAACGGATAGAAAGAGCTCAAAGACGAGCAATTCTTAATCTCGAAAGGATGCTAAAGTTGATTGTAGAATCCAATTAACAGTACCTCATCATGTTGAAGTTATTTCTCCTTCATTCGTTAAATGTATCAATTTATGTATCATGGAAAGCATTATTCTATCTTAGGATGTAGTTTTTGAGTTATTTTGTGGACATGGAAATTACTCTTCTCACCAATAAGACCTCTTCATGCGGACTTCATTTAATTCAGATTCAGTTATGATCATTTTTGAAATTACAGTCTGAAATAAATCCCAACAACCAGATCAGTACTTACATTAAAATTTAAACTATTTTTCACTTATGGTCAGAATGTTCTTGACTTTAGATCAGAAAGTTTTAGACTTAGGTTCAAAACATTCTTGACATAGGGTTAAGAACTTCCAGACCATAAGTGATGAATTTCTTAACTTAGTTCTTAATTTAGGATCAAGAAGTTATTGACTTGAGTCAAATTTTTCTTGACTTCGAGTTAAGAAGCTACTGAGTTGAGGTCAACAACTTACTAATTTATGGTCAAGAAGTGATTGATTTAGGATTATAATATTCTTGATCTAAGGTCAAAAAGTAATTAAGTTAAGGTAAACAAGTGCTTGACTTGCAGTTAACAATATTTTAAGTGTAGTTTAATATGAAACTTGATCACAGTATTATATGTAATATGTTCTTAAATTTGGCATGAAGTTAAGAATAACTTGAACGGAATGCAAAACAATTTAACCGTAGTCAAAAACACTCTGACCTAAGATAACTCTAACAGGTTGTTACTTCAAAGCCCATAAAGTTTTAACAAAATATAAACACTATTTCTTCATGTTTTTCGTCCCTTTAATTCCAACACTATTTCTTCTGTTTCTTCTTCTGTATAGTCTTTGTATCCTTTTTTGTTATTGTCTTATCCTCATCTATCCATTTTTTCTCCATCTTAGAATGTGTAAACTTTTCAACTAGCTTAACGAGACGTTTTGGTCGATCAATCGCAGTCAGCTTCTCATTTTTAGCTTTTTGTCCCTCCGCTATTTTTGGATCTCAAAATCGTTATTGTTAGGATCCTTCTCTTGAATTCTCTATAGTGATTATGATATGTAAAGGTTAATATGTTCTTCACTAAAGGCTAATAATATTCTTGACGCAAGGTTAAGATATTCTTGGCTCAAGTTAAGACAGTCTTGACTCAAGGTCAAGACATTCTAGACTCAAGGTCAAAATACTCTTGATTCAAGGTCAAGACATTCTAGACTCAAGGTCAAAATACTCTTGACTCAAGGTCAATACCTCATTCACTCCAGTTTAATATGTTCTTGACCCAATTTCCTGACTCAAGTTCAATATGTTATCAAAGTTTGAAGAAAAATAGTAAATAATACCTCATGATTATCATGAAGATAGACTGTTACTCGGGCGCCGTTCTCTATTGTGTCCTCAACATCTCTATATTTGGGATCCATATCCATAGTAACCACATCCTCTGCTGATATTTTATTTTTTTTCTCCTTCAGTCTCCTTTTCTGCCTTCTTCTCCATATCTTTCTCTTCATTATCATTTGTCTCCCCCTCCTTCCAATTCTCATTTTTCTTTCCAGTATGCTCTCTATCTTTATCACTGTCACTGTCCTTACCATCATTTTTCTGCTCTCCATCTGCTTCTCCCTCTTTATCTTCAGCATTATCTTCATCATCCTTACCATTATCATTTTTTTCCTCAACATTTTTCTCTACTTCAACTTGAATCTCTTCTCCTTCTGCCTCATCGGCCTGGCCATCTTTCTTCCCTGTATCAACCTACTCTTATTGTCTTTCCTCTCCCTACTTCAAATAAAAAAATTAGGATTAGACCGAAGCTTTATAAACAAATTATTTGGAGAAGCTTTGGTTATTGTCAAAATATTTTTGACCTATGGCCATGAATTTCTCAACTATA
This sequence comes from Trema orientale, assembly GCA_002914845.1. Taxonomy (NCBI): domain Eukaryota; kingdom Viridiplantae; phylum Streptophyta; class Magnoliopsida; order Rosales; family Cannabaceae; genus Trema; species Trema orientale. Next base: position 82,272 of record JXTC01000556.1, on the reverse strand, counting down.
CTCTCGATATATAGCCAAAAAGTTCGTGACCATAAGTAGTAAATGTTAATAAAAACAACCTGTTTGTTAGCTTCATTTTCTTCCTCAATATTTTTCTCATCACTATGTTTCTTCTCTTTATCATCCTTTTCTTGTTCACTTTCCTCTCTCTGTTTAAAATAAAAATATTAAGATCACATAGAAGCTTTATTAAATTATTTGCATAATCAAATTAATGGCAAAATATTTTCAGAAACTTTGCTTAAAGTCAAAATGTTTTTGGCCTATGGTTAGGAAGTTCTTGACCACCGGCCATGACATGCTGAAGGATTTATTGACCATATATTAAAAATACTATTACCTATTTCTCATATGTATTTCTGCCATTATTATCTCGAGTCCGCTGTAGACTGTTTTCGTCTTGGTCCTTGTTTTATCCACTGCTCAGTATTGGAGCTCTAAACTCATATATATTACTGTTCTCTTTTCATTCAGTAGTGGGTCGTAATGTATCCATAAAAGAGCATAATATTTGCCTCGTATCACGACCATCAGCTCGAACATGTGCATGCTCTTCTATAATGTGTTGCAGCACCTTTAGCACAGCTTCATGGAATACAGGGCTAGCAGTAATACCACCCAAGTTCAGCTTTTGGCATTTCTTAAGAAGTTGAATAACCTCAATAACATCATCTTTATCTGGAAGTTCTTGACTTAGAGTCAAGAAGTTCCTACCATATGGTTAAGTACTTCCTGGCCTCAGCTGATGAATTTCTTGAACTAGTTCTTGATTTAAGATAGGGTCAACTAGTTCTTATCTTTGGTCAAGAAGATCTTGAGACAAGTTAAACTTTCTTGACCTTAAGCTATTAAAAATATTAAGCAATAAAAGTGTAAATATTGATTATTATTTTTCACATATGGTCAGGATGTTCTTGACTTCGGGTTATTAAGTTCTTGACTTAGGGTCAGAAAGTTCCTAACATAGGGTTAAGAAGTTATTGACTTGAGGTTAAGAACTTCCTGACCATATGTCATGAATTTCTTGACTTAGTTGTTAATTTAAAGTAGGATCAACTAGTTCTTGACTTTAGTTAAGAAGATCTGGACCAAAGTCGAGAAGATCTTAACACAAGTTAAAAAAATTATTAACCTTAAACTATTAAAAACATTAAGAAACAATAGTGTAAATATTGATTGAAACACTAGTAAACTTACATCGAGGTTTATAAACACTTCAGTCTCTACTTCATGTCGAGAGATTATCTTTTCCTTCAGTGTACTCCAAGATAACATCCAGGACAATTTTTCAACGATATCCCATATAGCATACTTCGTACTAAAATCAGGAAAACACTCATACGCCCATACCTGAAGCACCAATGGAAATTTGGTAAACTCATAATGTATAAGTTCCTTTCCATTTTTTTCTACAGTCACATTTGGATTGTACTCTCCTTTTCATAGTAGATATTATCTTAATCCATAGATAAGACTCCCATGGGAAAGCATCGAAGACATTCAGGTCATTCACTAATCGAAAGCACATATCAGGTACAGTAGCATTTTTCGCATTGGACATGAGAGTATGTGTAACAAAATAAAGAAGCGTAAGCTTCACAGTATCTTCATCATTGTCAGGATACATACTACTAAACACAACCTCCAGGGTATCTTGCTTCACCATCTTAGCCGAGTTAAAGTACTTCTCTCGTATAATATCCCCAAGCTTCAATGGGTTCACATTCGTCTCTCCATGAATCTTCAAACCTAATATTATCACCATATGTAACTTTGTAAATGGTACCAAGGTTCCATATACGTCTATTTTAATGTAGTCATCATCATTGGACGAGTTTTCATAGTAGACCTGCCACATTACTATGTTGTGTACAATATGTCCAGACATTGCTATCAGCTAGCCCTCTAAAAAATTACCAACACAGGTTTCAGCAAACAATTTTTTCTACTCATCGGTTAACTTGTCCTTTATAATCTCGATCGTCTCATGAATGGTTCTATGGAAGTTTACCTTCCCTAGAAGCATATCCTTCTTAGTTACATAACATTTAAAAAGCTACAAAATAAAGACACAAATATTGAGACTAGGAAAGAAAGTAAAATTATAATGTAAATTACAATATTCTTGGCTTAGGGTCAAGCAGTTACTGATACTAGGTCAAGGAAATCTTGACAATACGTCAATATCGTATTGACCCCAAGTCAACAATTTCCTGACTCTTTGTTCATAACATATTGACTCAATTAATGTCAATAGGTTATTTATCTGAGCTCAAGAAGATCTTCATCCATGGCCAAGAACATCATGACCTGAGGTTACTGACTTTAATCAACACATAGAAATAAACCATAACCAACAAAGCATATATAAATTAAAACACAAATAGGTCTTCAATGAAGAAACAATGGCCAAAGTACATAAAAAAGTACAGGAACACTCCTACTAGTTTACCAAAACAAACAGACACTAAAAATCCAACTCCCTTGCATAACATCAAGTTATAGACTTCTTCACTTGAGGTCGAGATAGTGTTGACTATATGTCAAGAAATTTTTGACTCCAAGCGAATAACTATTGACTTGAGGTCAATTCGAGGTCATAATTTTCTTGGCCTTGGTCAAGAAAATCATGTTTTAACTTCTTAACCATGGTCAAAAGCACATTAGCCTGGGTCAATATATTGTTGACTTCATACGAAGAACACAAAAATAAAATGGAACCTTTTCAACATACTCAAGGTCACCATGCAAAAAAAAGGTCAGTAAAACAATAGGTAGTAACAAAATTGATCGAAATAATGAACACAAAATCAGTAAAATACACAAATAAACCAGATCCTACTCAAAACATATACAAATAAAAATACAAGCAACAAAAACAAATATAAATCATAGCTTTTTACCATACTCAAGGTCACTATACAAAAAGAAGCATTCCCTCCCCACCCCTCCCCCCAAAAAAAATAAAAATTATAAAATACTAACCTTCTCTTGAATAGATTTGGCTTCCACACCCTTGCTCTTTGAATGAGGCTCTTCGATCAGAACTTTTGACAAACCCACCAGAGACTTGGATTTTGACGGTGACGGCGATTTCGAAGGAGATAAATTTATGGGCTACTTAGAAGCTCTCTATCTTCTCTCACCACAACTTCCTGACAAATGAGTTTTCACTATTTTAACTGAAATATGAGCAATATAAATGTTTTTATGATGCTTGAGACGTTTAGATTCTGATTTGCAATATTTTGAGGGAAGTTTAATGGAGTCACAATCGGATTTGTCAAGAATTTTGGCTGGATTTTGGGTTTCTAGGGGTTCTCTTCTCTCTTCTCTCTTCTCTCTTCTCTCTCCTCTTTCCTCTTTACTTTTGGATTTTTAAATGTAGTCAGAGTATGGGATATGGTAGAAGATATGGTAGCTGGGTTTGAGAGAAAGGAAGGGTATCAAAGGGATTTTACTCTCTGTGGGACCCAATTTTTAGTCCTAAAAAATTTATTCCAAAAGGTAGTCCTAAAAACGACTAAAGGGATATATTAGTCCTAACTATGTCCTTTTCTCCCCTTTAGGCGTTATATGGGTCTCTTAGAAGCATAGCACATGAACTCTCACTCTGTAATCCTCTCTTTTATTCTCTCTTATCTATGCAGCAAATTTTTCTCTCTTTTCGGTAACTTCACTTGCCATCATTCGCTCAAGGTCTGTAACTACATCCTCTTCCTCCATTGATCTTCGGTCTTTGTTAAAGCAAAAGAATTTTGAATCATAATCAGGTACAAGGGATGGTGAAAAAAACATAGTCATATTGTCCTTGAGTGGCATTCTTCCAGACAATCGAAGAAGATCGGATAAGTATGTTCTTCTTTGCATTCTCATCAACCATAATTGACCCCTTAACAAGAGACTAGATTCAAAAAGCCCAAATCTCACAAGTCACAAATTATTATTATTATTTTGTTTCCAATCTCTATTAGTGTTTGGCGTTAAATTAGGTTACAAAAAACAGAGAAGAAAATGCACTAGTTTTTTTTCTTTCTTAAACTTTCTATTTTAAAAATAAATTCTCTGAAAAGATTTTTTTGGTTTTTTCCAACCTTGAAAAAAAAAAAGAAAAAAAACTACAAATCGTAGGAAGTTGAAAATAGTCTATGTGAGATATATCAACAGGGATGGAGTCAAAGATGGACTCGAGGCCCAGTGCGAGCTTGAGCCCTCCCTCAAATATTTTTTGGGCTTCCTACAAAATTCTAGGTCCAAAGTACTAAAAATAGAAAAATTCAGGATGGGCTTTAGAAAAATTCCGAGTTGACTTAGAAAAATATCACTTTTAAAAATATTTATAGAAAAATAGCACTTTTAATAAATATTTAAAAAATATCACTTTCTCTTAAAAATTTATATTTTCCAATGAAACTTGAGGTAATCAGCTGGGTTACTCGGGATATTTGATCTAGTTACTTGAGGTAACCAGTCAAGTTACCTTATTAATTAATAAAAAGTGATATTTTTTTAAATACTTTTAAACATGTTAATTTTCTAATTAAAAACTGGGGTTTTTCAATTTTTTTTTAAAACAATTAACATAAAAAATCAAATTTCCTCCATATGTTTTTTGTAATTATATCTATAGTATTTATACACTTTAATTTAAATTATATAAAAAGCTTCCTCTTAAAAATATACAAAATAAAGGATAGCTATCACAAATTATAAGCTCCCTGCTCCCCTCAAAAATATACAAAATAAAGAATAGCCTCATAAATTATAAATTGGACCTCCAACAAAAAAAGAATACATACTAAGTATTTTGAGTACATCTATTTGAAAGTCTATTTTGAAATGAAAATTATAGGTTTAAATAAAAAAAATTATAAAAGTCTTTCATTTATAATTTTTTTAATAAGTAAATAACATACTTTTTAATTTCCTTCACCATACCTTATCCCTAGAACAAACATAAAAGGGTACGATTTTTCATTTTCTAGACTTCAATGATATACATAAGAAATAAAAATAGAAAAAAAAAAGAATCATGAAGATGAGAAAATACAAACTATTTGATATTGTTATTAACTATTAAAGATTGAAACATAGAAGACTAAAAACAAAATAAAAGGTAATATTGTCTACATTTTATTAGTGTTCTTTTTATTATTTAAGTTCTTGTTATTTTCAAAATGTAATTAAATTTTACTAATGGAAAAAGGGTATTGATATGTTATGGTTCTTGTGGCAGTGATCCTCTACCTCTAGCGTGTTTTTCCTATGTAATCGAATTAAAAATCAATGGATGAACAATATTTTAGTAAATTTGTTTACTATGAGAGAGACATTTTTAATAAGCTTTATAATAAGGTTATTACGAAATGTTTTCAAGGCATGAAAACTAGCTCAAAATAATTATAGTACTTCATATTTAATAATTATGAATTGTAGTACTTTAGTAATTGGCAATTCCAATTAAATGATTGTTGTAATGCTAGCCCATTAAATAAAATCTTGGCTCTGTCATTGGATATCAAATGAAACTTTTTTTAGATCAAACGACAAATTGTCTACTCCATCGAATTACTATTTGATGTTATTGAATTTTTTATCCCTGGTTATCTTCTTCCTCATTTTCTTTCGATAATGACAAAAATATATTATGATTTTTAACTTTTCTTAAAAACTAATTTTGTAACACCTCCTCGCTTATCTATATGACTATATAGGTCAAACTAAGAAGTATTATTCTTTTATAAACCATAACTTTAGTTTTGTTCCAAAAAATGGGCCAATTTAAACTTTTTAAACTCTGAAATAAAAGAAGCTGCGTGACATTATTTTTTGAAAGTGTCTTTATAAAATGTACAACCAAAAGGTCCTTATGAGTTTATCTTGCTATTAACAGTAATATTCACAACACATCAAAATATAGAAATACAAAGAAAATATCGCCAACAAGTCAAGCTCGTCTACATCTGTATGATCATAGCGACAAGAAAGTGTGCTAGCCAACCAGTAACTCTAAACATCATAGGTCTTCTCGCCTACATCACAGGAACTAAATGAGCTAATATTCAGTAAGTAAAGATCATGTATGCTCGTGAACGTATTTTATGCAAAAAGACTCTATTCAAATTCCTATTGTATTTTTTTTTTAATAACTTTTCATTTTGATGCACTTTTCTTAGAAAACGTTCTTTATAGGGCCCTTGAGTATACTACAAAGTCGCGACAGTCGGTAGGCCATGCCCACCTATGCAAGAAGGAAACACATGGCCAATGCGAACCATACCTACCTAACATAGACCGACTAGGTAATACACCTAATAAATCTCATAATATAATGCTCAGACCCGATAGTCGGTAAGCCGTGCTCGCCTATATGGGAAGGATACTTGTGTAATCTATACCTACCCAACGCAAACAGATTAAACAATGTACTTAAAATATATCTCGTAAAATAAGTACAATGGTATTATTTTAAATCCAATTCATAGAAAACTTCACTTCTCTGAAAATCATGCTTAAATGATCATGCCATGCTTATGTCTTTCAAGAACTTAGATCAACTATAGGAATAATACATATTACTATAATACACATAAATATATAGGAAAATATTTCGTATTTACTAGTATCCTTATGATGCAGTTAAAATAAATCTTTACTTACTTTGTGTCCGACAGAAAAAATAGTGAAAGGGGTCAGTATCCTCTGTGGCAAGGTGTGTGGAAGACCTGATATGAATTTCATTACTAAAATGATCACTACAAAGTAAAATGCTTAAAGAAAACAACCACAGGACTGAAATCACAACTTTCATAAAATCAGGAAACCTAATCAGAAAATGAACCTAAAGTATATAAGTGATATGAAATACATAGTAGCCAATAACTAGTATTGAAAACTGATTAAAATCATCAAAATATGAATACTAGTTCTTTAGTATAAAAATGATCCAAAATGGCACAAATTTTTGTAAAAACTACTACATTTGCTTCTAAATTATACCATTTAGTTTTGAATATATTTAGACAGCACATTCCCTATTTTAGGGCATTCTCACGTCTTTTAAATCATGATTTAAGACCTGCAATAAAAATTGATAAGCCAATTCCCACATGTACATATCAAAGAGGATTATTTAGAACAACCTAAGTGCACTTGAATTCTTTTTGATTTAGACAAAGTTAAAACCCACTTTTATACTTGTATATCATCACAACTAGTAAGTAAATAGATATAATATACATAAAAAGATCAATGTCTTACACATTCTAAAAAAAGAAATCAAATTACAAATGTAGATAACTTATTTCAACAATGAAAATACTTGAATTCACAAATAATAAATTTTGGGGCTTTAGGTCTAATTTTATTTCTCCACTTAAATTCTATACTTCCAGATATATGAGTGAGTTCCTAAAACTTTTATTTATCCTATAAGAGCTTTGGTTTAAGAGCTGCAGCAAGAGAAACCAATTACAAACTCAAAATCCTATATAAACCTCACATTGACTAGTTTAAGCTTTTGCTAAATCTCTTGCATTCTACCTCCACCAAATTGATTCCCAAGGCTTTGAAATTGATTTTAGGACTCAAGAGGACCTAGAAGAATTATTATTTAAGTAGTATCAAGTGGAGAATTGAAATAAGAAAACAAAATCTACAAAGGAGAACTAGGAGAATTACCTTAACTAGTTTTGACCAATCTTACTTTTTTGAGCTCCAATTTGAGTTCTACCACTTTGAAACTCTTGGAAATGGTTGAGAGGAGTTGAGAGAAGTCTAGAAAGGAGCTGGGGAGTTTCAGATCGTGCTTGGGGAGAAAGGAGAAGAAAATGACCAGATTTGATTTAAAAGTGATACTTAATAACTAAGAAATAACATAACTTAAATTCTGAGGGGTATTTTGGTTATTTTGCACATTACTTTCTATATGTCCAGCTCTAAAACATACTTAGAATACTCACCATATTTCTGGTCAATCCCATACACACAAGTGTAGATAAAGTTGGTGAATCCTGGCTTAGAAAGTGAAAACTAGTCATACTTTGACTTATGATCCCATATGGTCAACCTTATTGTAATCTGATGGAACCTTATTCCATAACCAATCATTAAACATAAAAATAATTCAATTAGACTCCAATTAATAATGGAAATATATATTAGCACTCAATTATTAGAATGCACAAAATTGACATTACGCGATTAAGTTGAATCTAAACTAGCTCAGTGCAATAAAACACAAATCAGTGTCCTGAATGCCACCTCATGCTTACCTGGGCCCGATAAATAAAATACTATAAATGAGTCCTAGACATTGAATTAAAGCTATTTGACGTATTAAATGCATAATGAATTCGACTCCAAAAAGCGTGAAAAATACATTTTACCGAAAAACTACTATTTGACCAAGTTATCAACAAACATGACTTTAATGCATGTGCACATAGTATTGCATTCATAAATATATTCTTTATTCTTTTAACACACCGAGCTCTCTCTCTATCTGAGGATACTTAGCCTTTCCACTACATGGGATTACCTCAACAAACATTAGTATAATAATATAGATCGAAAGCATTTAACAATTAGAATGAGCAATTTACCATAAAATTAATACTAGGTGCTTGATATGTCTATGATACAATATAAACATATTTATTATTGACTTATTATGCATGTAAGAATTTTGGGCATCATAATCCTTCTCTCCTTATAAAATTTCATCCTTGAAATTTGTTTACCCAAATAAGTAAGGATACTTAGCTTTCATCTCTTCTTCTCTTTCCCATGTGGCCCCTTCTATTTCGTGGCTCCTCCGCAGTACTTTGACCAAAGGAATCTTCTTGTTTCTAAGCTCCTTTTTTTTTTTTATCCAAAATCTCCACTGGTTGTTCTTCATATCCCATATTTTAGCTCAACTCTAGTGGCTCAAAACTCAAAATATGTGAAGGATTTGGAATATATCTTCTTAACATAGAGACGTGAAAAACATTGTGTACATTTAATAATGAGGGTGGTAAAACAAGTCTATAGGAAACATCTCCAACTTTGCTAAGTATCTCAAATGGGCTTATATATCTGGGACTAAGCTTCCCTTTCTTCCCAAATCTCATGATTCTTTTCATGGGAGCAACCTTCAAAAATACTTTGTTCCTTATATTAAACGTGACTTCTCTCCTTCTAGGATTAACATAATGTTTCTGCCTATTTTGAACAACTAATAACCTTTTACGAATTTTTTTTACTGCTTCAGTTGTTTCTCTTACCAATTCTAATCAATAAATTTCTTTATCTCATCTCATTCAAATGAACTGGAGATCTACATTTTCTTCTATACAATACTTCATACAGAGGTATTTCAATTGAAGCTTGATAACTATTATTGTAAGCAAATTCTATCAGTGGCAAGTACTTGCTTTAAGATCCATAAAAATCTAATACACAAACTCTAAGTATATCCTCAAGAGTCTGTATAGTTCTCTTTAATTGTCCATCTATTTGAGGATGAAAAGCTATACTGAATGTCAGTTTTGTATCCATAGCCTTCTGAACTCTCTTCCAGAATTTTGAAGTGAATTTAGAATCTCGGTCAGAAATGATAACTTTTGGAATACCATATAGTCTAATAATTTCTTGAATATACAACTAAGCTAACTGATCTAAGCTATAAGTTACTTTAATCGACAAGAAATAGGCTGACTTAGTAAATCTATCCACAATCACCTGAATAGTATCATGACCTTTATTTATCTTAGGAAATATAATAATCAAATCTATAGCAAGCTCTTCCCATTTCCATTGTGGTACTTGTATAGGCTTCAATGTACTAGCAGATCTCTGATGTTCAGCTTTAACTTGCTGGCATGTGAGGTATTGCTATACAAACTTAATCATATCCTTCTTCATACCTGGCCACCAATAATATATTTTCAAATCTCTATACATCTTTGTAGTACCGGGATGCACAGAAAAGGGAGTACTGTGAGCTTCTGTCAATATCTTATTTCTAATTATTCCATCAGGCACACACAATCTATTTCTATATCTGATTACACCATCACTAGAAACCTGGAAGGCCACCTCCTTTCTAGACTCTATCTTAGTCTTTAAACTTATCAAATAGGGATCTGTATTCTGGCCTTGCTTGATTCTCTCTAAAATTGTAGGTTACAAGGTAAGAGCTACTAATTTCTCCATTAAACTTGTAGGCACAATCTCTAATTCCAATCGATACCAATCTATCAAAAGATGTTTTCGATTAATATACTTAAGTGACATAGTAGCTAATGACTTTCTACTTAGAGTATCTGCAACCATATTAGCTTTTCTTGGATGATAGTTAATCTTACAGTCATAATCTTTCACCAGATTAAGCTATATTCTCTGTCTCATATTCAGTTCCTTTCGGATAAAGAAATATTTGAGACTTTTATGGTCTGTGTAGATTTGGTATCTTTCTCTATAAAGATAATGTCTCCAAATCTTCAGCGTAAAAACTACTGCTGCTAGCTCCAAGTCATTAGTAGGATATTTTTTTTCATATTTTTTCAGTTGCCTATAAGCATAGGCGATCATCTTACCATTGTGCATCCAAACACAGTGTAGACTATTCTTTGGAGCATCACTATAAATAACAATTTCTCCTGATTCATTGGGTATATAAAGTATAGGAGCTATAATCAAATGGTACTTTAATTCTTGAAAATTCTTTTTACAATAATCATTCCAATGAAATTTCACGTTCTTTCTAGTCAACTGAGTCAATGAAGAAGCCAACTTAGAAAATCCTTCTACAAATCTTCTATAGTAACCAGCTAAACCCAAGAAAGTACGAATCTATGAAACATTTGTGGACTTTGACCAACTACTTACAGCTTCAATCTTTGTTGGGTCCACAAAAATACCATTTCTAGATACTATATGACCAAGGAAGATAACTTTCTCAAACCAGAACTCACATTTCTTAAACTTTGCATATAACTGGCTTTCTTTTAGGATTCTCAAAACTGTTCTCAAATGCTCCATGTGCTCCTCCCTTAAGCGTGAGTATATCAAAATATCATCAATGAATACTATAACAAAACTATCTAAGAAATCCTTGAATACTCTGTTCGTCATGTGCATAAAAGCAGCTAGGGCATTAGTTAAACCGAAAGACATTACTAAAAACTCATAATGCTCGTATCTCGTTCTAAAAGCTGTCTTAAGAATATCTTCTTCCTTAATCTTCAGTTGATGGTATCCTGATCTTAGGTCAATCTTGGAAAACACTGAAGCTCCTTGTAACTGATCAAACAAATCATCAATTCTAGAGAGAGAATACTTATTCTTGATTGTGACCTTATTTAGCTCTCTATAATTAACACAAAGCCTCATAGTCCCATCTTTCTTCTATATAAACAAAACTGGAGCATCCCATAGTGAAAAGCTTGGGCGTATAAAATCCCTATCCAAAGCTCCTGTAATTGTACTTTTAACTCTTTCAACTCTGCTGGAGCCATTCTATATGGTACTTTAGAAATAGGAGCTGTACCAGGTAGCAAGTTAATAACAAACTCTATATCTCTATCAGGTGGTAATCCTAGTAGATTATCTAGGAATACCTCTAGAAATTTATTAACCACTGGTACTTCCTCTGGCTTCACTTTTAGTTCCTCTCTAGTATCCATTACATTTGCCAAATAACCAGTATATCCTTTCTCAAGTAACTTCCTTGCTTTTATCATTGAAATAATTGGTACCATTTTCTTCTTAGAAGACCCAAGGAAAGTAAACTTCTCTTCACTAGGTGGCTAAAATATTACTCTCTTACCATTACAATCAATGCTAGCATGATAGATAGCAAATCCATACCCAAAATCACCTCAAAATCTTATATATCTAATACTATTAAGTCTACTCACAACTCTCTACCATTTATCTGTATTGGACACACTCTCAAAACTTGACCGGAATATAGCACTTTCCCAGATGGAATAGCTATATAGTACCTTAAGTTAAAAGTTTCAGGTGATATGCCCAATTTTCTCACATATTTTAGTGATGCAAATGAATGTGTTGTTCCTGAATTTATTAATGTATTTATGAGGATATCAAAGATAGAGATCTCACCTGCTATAACCAATGGATCAGCCTCAGCATCTATCGCAGTCATGGTAAACACACGAGCTGGAACTTTCTTTTGTTCACTAGAGGTGGAGAGACAATCCTTAGAAAAATATCCTGTCTTACCACATGTATAACATACTCCACTACCTAAAAGATATTCACCTTTATGAGGTTTTCCACATTTAGAACATATCACTTTCTGATTCGAAGTAGATTATATCCGTTGACTTGTTGCTGGGCACTTAAAGGATCTTGTCTTTGTCTTTGACCCTGTGGGTATTTTCTTTTGCCTCTATTAAATCCTAGTTGAGTATCTTTTCCAAAATTTGTATTTCTCCTTGTCATGTTTATGTTTCTTCTAATTTCTAATATTTTTTACCTTCAGTTCGGCTTCTTCATCTTCAAGGGCTTTCTCTGCAACTTCTGTTTAAGGCACACCTTTTCCTATGGACATCTTAATATCCCTATATATTTTTGCTTTGAGTCCTTGTAAAAACTGATTTACTTTCAACTCATTGATACCCACTATTTGAGGAGCAAAATGGGATAGCTCATCAAATTTCTTTATGTAGTCACACACAGACATGCCACTCTGCTTCAAATTAGTAAACTCGGCTACCTTTTGCTAATCGATGGGCTTCACTAAAGTACTTCCTATAAAAGATTTCTTTAAATCTCTCCCAAGTGAATCTGTTGACATCACTGATTAACTTCATGGAATCCCACCAGTGCCTCGCATCCATTTGGAACACACAAGTAGCACAAGAAACTTTCTCATCCTTAGGGCTTCTTATATAATCAAAGATACTCTCCAAACTCCGAATCCACTCTTCAGCTAATAATAGATCTGTTTTACCTTTGAAAGCTGGAGGTTTATTCTTCCTGAACCTTTCAGAAACTGGTTCATGGTTTTTTTGTCTAGCTATAATTTGTACTGGTAATTATTCTTCTCTACTTTTATCTCGTTCTATAAGCCTCTCTATTTCTTAAGCCTATCTCTCTACTAACTCAGCTAATCGATGTATTATAGTATCTTTGTCATTCTCTTGATCACTCCTCTTTTGGTTAGTCTGACCTTTACCCCTTGGCATGATTTTTTTATAGTGGCCCTTTACTTACAAACAAACATAATAGCCAATAATAATGTATGAATCAAACTTATATATTATAAATAAAGTGCACATATGAAAATAATTAGACTTACTAGTTAATTGAGCTTTCTATCACATGATCATATGTATATAGGTAGTTGTTAGAAACGACTAAATGTTCGCTCTGATATAATAAATGTAACACTTCCTAGCTTATCTATATGACTATATAGGTCAAACTAGGAAGTATTATTTTTTTATAAACCATAACTTTAGTTTTGTTCGAAAAAAATGGGCCAATTTAAACTTTTCAAACTCTAAAATGAAAGAAGCTGTGTGGCATTACTTTCTAAAAAGTGTCTTTACAAAATGTACAACCAAAAGATTCTTATTAGTTTATCTTATCCTCAGCAGTAATATTTACAATACATCAAAATATAGAAATATAAAGAAAACATCGCCCACAAGTCAAGCTTATCTACATCTGTATGATCATAGCAACAAGAAAGCATACTAACTAACCAGTAACTCTATACATCATAGGTCTCCTCGCATATATCATAAGAACTAAATGAGCTAATGCTCAGTAAGTAAAGATCATGCATACTCATGAACGTGTTTCATGCAAAACAACTTTATTCAAATTCCCATTGTACACTTTTTTTAGATAACTTTTTATTTTGGTGCACTTTTCTTAGAAAACGTTCTTTATAGGGCCCTTGAGTACACTATAAAGTTACGATAGTCGGTAGGCCGTGCCTACCTATGCGGGAAGAAAACACATGGCCAATGTGAACCATACCCACCCAACGCAGACTGACTAGGTAATACACCCAATAAATCTCATAATACAATACTCAGATCTAGTAGTCAGTAAGTCGTGCCTACCTATCCAAGAAGGATGCATGTGCAAACCATACCTATCCAACGCAGATAGACTAAACAATGTACTTAAAATATATCTCGTAAAATAAGTAAAATGGTACTACTTTAAATCCAATTCACGGAAAACTTTACTTCTCTAAAAATCATACTTAAATGATCATGCCATGCTTATGTCTTTCATGAACTTAGATCAACCATAAGAATAATACATACTACTATAATACACATGAACATGTAGGAAAATATTTCGTATTTACTAGTGTCCTTGTGATGCAGTTAAAATAAACATTTACTTACCTTGTGTCTGACAGAAAAGATAGTGAACAGGGTCAGTATCCTCTTGGTAAGGTGTGTGGAAGACCTGATATGAATTTCATTACTGAAATGATCACTACAACATAAAATGCTTAAAGAAAATAACTACAAAACTGAAATCACAACTTTCACAAAATCCGGAAATCTAATCACAAAATGAACCGAAAGCATACAAGTGATATGAAGTACATAATAGCCAATAACCAGCATTAAAAACTGATTAAAATCATCAAAACATGAATGCTAGTTCTTTAGTACAAAAATAATCCAAAATAGCACAAACTTCCGTAAAAATTAGTCCATTTGTGTCTAAATTGTACCATTTAGTTTTAAAAATATTTGGACAGTACCTCCCCTATTTTTAGGGCATTCTCACATCTTTTAAATCATGATTTAAGACCTGCAACAAAAATTGACATGCTAATTCCCACATATGCACATCAAAGATGATCATTCAGAACAATCTAAGTGCACTTGAATTCTTTTCGATTTAAACAAAGTTTAAGCCCACTTTTACACTTGTATATCATCACAACCAGCAAGTAAATGGATTTAATATACATAAAAGGATCACTGTCTTACACATTCTAAGTAAAAAAATTAAATTACAAGTGTAGAAAACTTATTCTAATAATGAAAATACTTGAATCCACAAATAGTAAATTTTGGGACTTTAGGTCTAATTTTATTTCTCCACTCAAATTCTATACTTCCAGCTATATGAGTGAGTTCCTAAGACTTTTATTTATCCTATAAGAGCTTTGATTTAAGAGCTGCAATAAGGGAAACCAATTATAAACTCAAAATCTTACAGAAATCTCATTTTGACTAGTTTAAGCTTTTGCTGAATCTCTTGCCTTCCACCTCTACCAAATTGATTCCCAAGGCTTTGAAATTAATTTTAGGAATCAAGAGGACCTAGAGGAACCATTATTTAAGTGGTATCAAGTGGATAATTGAAATAAGAAAACAAAACCTAGGAAGGAGAACTAGTAGAATTACCTTGATTAATTTAGACCTATCTTACTTTCTTGAGCTCCAATTTGAGTTCTATCACTTGGAAACTCTTGGAAATAGTTGAGAGGAATTAAGAGAAGTCTAGAAAGGAGCTGGAGAGTTTCAGGTCGTAGTTGGAGAGAAAAGAGAAGAAAATAACCAGATTTGGTCTAAAAATGATACTTAATGAAAAAGAAATGGCATAACTTAAATTCTGAGGGGTATTTTAGGTATTTTGCACATTTACTTTCTATGTGTCTAGCTTTAAAACACCCTTATCATACTCGTCACATTACTAGTCAATCCCAAGTATAGACAAAGTTGGTAAATCCTAGCTTAGAAAGTGAAAATTAATTATACTTTGACTTATGATTACATATGACCAACCTTATTGTAATCTGGTGGAACATAGCCCTATAACCAATCATTAAACATAAAAATATATCAATTAGACTCTAATTAATAATGGAAACATAGTATTAGCAATCAATTATTAGAATGCACAAAAATGATACTACGCGATTAAGCTGAATCGAAGCTAGCTTAATGCATTAAAACACAAATTAGTGTCCCGAATGCCACCTTATGCTCACCTGAGGCCGACAAATAAAACGCTATAAATAAGTCCTTGACATTAAATTAAAGCTATTTGTCGTATTAAATGCATAGTAAATTCGGCTCCGAAAAGCATGAAAAATGCATTTTACCGAAAAAACTACCATTTGACCAAGTTATTAACAAACATGACTTTAATGTATTTACACACAGTATTGCATTCGTAAATATAGTCTTTATTTTTTTAGCACACCTAGCTCTCTCTCTCTCTCTCTAAGGATACTGAGCCTTTATACTGCATGGGAGTACCTCAATAAATATTAGTACAATAATACAGATCGAAAGCATTTAACAATCAGAATGAGCAATTTATCATAAAATTGATACTAGTTGCTTGATATATCTATTATGCAATATGAACATATTTATTATTGGCTTATTATGCATGTGAGAATTTTGGGCATCACAAACTTAATTCTTGAAATTTACAAAATAATATTATTGACATTTGAAATTTCTAAAAATCTGTATCTTGAACGAGTTACAAGATGCAAATACTCTTTTAACTTTTTAAAAATATTTCAAATTTATTAATATATTACTAGAAACTTTTTAACACTCATTTAGAAAATAAAAAAGATAGGAGTGAATTATCCTCTTTTTTTTTCTTATTTTTGTTGGGGATAGCTACGGTAGGGACGTCCCTACGTAGGGTCATGCCTTAATTACCGTTGGATGGGAATCTGTGGGGAATAACGGAAATCTGTGGAGAATCTATTTATATACAGATTCCCATCCAACGGTGAATAGACAGGGCCCTACGTAGGGGTGCCCCTACTGTAGACGCGCTCATTTTTGTTTTTAGCTTACCACCTTTCCTTTTAATTGTAAAAGATTTTCGTTCATTTTTTAATTAATTATGAAATACACGTGTGTGTTTTTTAACTAGTGCTTAAAATAAACAACACTAATCGTCTAATTTGTTGACAGATTATATACATTTGAAAAGATTTTAATCATAGACGTGTAATTGCATAACCAAAAAATTGAGTTTTATACTACATATTATTATTATTATTGTTATTATTTACTTTAAGATCAGTTAGGTCGGTGCTTGTGTGGGAGTCAGTTTGTGAATCCCAAAACGAATAGCAACAGTTTCAACTGGAAAACTAAAGCATTTTGTATCTTGAGCAGACAAAATCAGAGCCGTACATCAGTCTAACGCCTGACATGTGTCTTTCCCTCAGAGCACCGTCACATTTCCAGGTGCCTTAGTCAGACACCGGTTAGAGAGAGAGAGAGAGAGAGAGAGAGCAATAGAAGCTGAAGCACCACAAAACACACAACAGATGCTCTGATTCAACAACACCCAAGTTTGCCTTCTTCCTTGGAAAACAACGAGTAAGAAGTTGAAAGTTTTTTTTTTTTTTTTTTTTTTTTTTTTTTTNGGGGCTTTTAGTTATTGAACTTTCTCGAGCTTTTCTTTGCCTCAAATTCTTGTTTTTGTGTGGAAATTTAAACTGGGGTTGTTTCATTGCTCAGAAATTTTGAACTTCTGTGGTGGAATTTGATGCTCTGGTGTAGTTTTTCTAGCTAGGGTTTCTGGGTATTTCCCTAAATTGTGCTTAGCTATCAGTAATTACGGCAATTGGGTACATTTCGTCTGGAATTTTCAGAACACTTGCCTTGTACTTTCTATAATTTAATTTGATGTTCAAGGTTAATAGGTCATCCTCTGATGTCCGATTCATTAGTTTTCGAGGGGGAAGAAGGTTCAAATATTCGCGGTGGGTTTTCTGTTTTAAACTTTTTAGATTTGGGATTCAAGAAGTGGTCAACTGGTCATAGGGCTCTGCTTCTAGCTAATGTAGTTTTTTTCATGTGAAAATATATATTCGTGTTGCACAAATTTGTAACGAGGTGCGGTTTTGGAATTTGATTTGATTATTTGATGCACTTGAAGCGAGCTATCTTGATATATAGTTTTCTGAAGCTTACAAGAGGTTTTCCGTTTTAAGAAGTGTAATGCCTGTCATATTATTTATGATAAATTGATCTCTAATTTTTATTCTTAGATTTAGTCTGCTAAAGATTTTCGGTCTGCACCAAGCTGACCACATTAGTTTCTGTGATGCTTTTGAAGGCCAAAATGACTTTTATCCATGACTTTTTTGGCATGTCTACTAATCCGTAATGGAGGAAGAAAGGAAAAGGGAAAGGCAGCCTTCCCCACTCATTGTTTCTTATTTCCCTCCATTCCCTCTATTCCCTTTCCGCTCATCCCGTTGACAGATTAGTAAACAGTCGTTGCCAAAAGACTTGGTTTTCCATATCTGTT
Source organism: Trema orientale (assembly GCA_002914845.1). Classification (NCBI taxonomy): domain Eukaryota; kingdom Viridiplantae; phylum Streptophyta; class Magnoliopsida; order Rosales; family Cannabaceae; genus Trema; species Trema orientale. The sequence goes on along the minus strand of JXTC01000556.1, from coordinate 63,981 downwards.
GTGCATGCATTACCAAGTCCTCATGGAGTATAACTGTATATGATCATATGTTAAAGTAATTCATGTTTATTCCACAGAGAAAGCAGGGAGAAAAAAAAGGATGGGTAAACATAGTCAGTAAAATACAATAAGGGCAAAACATGAGCTTGAACTTTTATAAGCTCAAGGTGATGCTATGATTGTATACATGACTTTATTTTTCTGTTTAAGATGAGTTTGGTTCGCCAAAATAAATGTTAAATGTTAGATAACACTACTCTTTCCTTTTTCTTTTTTTCTTTTTAATTTTTTTTTATTTTTTATTTTTTATTTTTTATTTATTTATTTTTTCCTCAAATGAGAAGTTATTGTAGAAGAAATTTTTTTGTAATGCTTATCTCTTTCTTTCATAGCCAGTTTCTGGTTGTAATTTAAAATAACTAGATGCACTGTCTGTGTTCATTTTGACAGTTTCTTCCAAAGCAAGGTGGAACTCCTAAGAAAAATGAGATTGTATTCACGGCTCCAACAGGGGAAGAAATCAGTAATAGGAAACAGTTGGAACAGTACCTAAAAGCACATCCTGGTGGTCCAGCAGCATCAGAATTTGATTGGGGCACTGGTGAGACCCCAAGGAGATCTGCAAGGATTATTGAGAAGGCCAAAGCAGCTCCCCCACGAGAGAGTGAACCCCCGAAGAAACGGAGCAGGAAGTCACCGGCTTCAAAGCAGGATAACAAAGAGAAAGAAGCTGCTCCTGAAGGAACTGAGGAGACAAAAGGTAATGGCACACGAGATGAGCAGAAAACTGAAAAGGATGATGCTGATGCTGAGACCAAGAAGGATGTTGTGAAAGAAAATCAAGAGGAGAAGAAAGCGCAAGCTGCAGATACCTCAACAGAAGCTACTGCTGCTGGAGAAGCTGAGGCTGGAAAGGAATTTCATTTACCTAATGATGCTGAGAAAACTACTGAAGTGGAGCAGGAAAATCCGAAAGAAACATCTATTGAGAAGGATGTTTCAGGTTCTGGAGCACCCCAAACTGAAAAACCAGTTGAGGGTAAGAAAAATGTTGAGACGGGGGTGCAGAGTGGAACAGATATAGCAAGGGCTGATGGGAACAAGTTTGAAATAGAAGAAAAGGAGAAAGAAAAAAATAACAGAAGCGGAAACGGATCTGAAGGAGAAAAAGAACGGAAAGAAGGAGCTAGAGGGAATGAGGAACATACTAGTTCAGGTACTGATGAAGTAAGCAAAAAGAGTGAAGTGATTGAAAATGGAAACAATAGTAATGAGGATGGCAAGGAGAAGGCTTGAGTATAATTTAGATTAGCTGGATGCTGGCTTCTCTTCGTTCATTCTGACCCACTTAAATTTCTGGGAAAATGTCTGTACTCTAAATGTTAATGTTAGCTATCTGATTGTTCATTGAGACATATACAACCATAGTTAGGCTTATAAAGTAACCATCTTTTGATTTCTGGTGAGACAACTAGCTTGCAGTTAGCTTTGTAGCATTCTGGTGTAAAATAATGTCGTTGTAATATTATGACGCAGCCATGTATTGAGCTAGTAATAATAAGGATTCAGTTTACTTTGCCATCAACTTTGATCCCTCTAATTCAGGTATTGACATCTTCTGTTGAATTTTCTCTTGATGCCACAGGTTCCTAGTAAATAAGTTACAGAGAAAACGAAGCATTGCTAATTGGCTAGAACTACAGGATGGTGCATCAGGCTTGAAATGAAACTGATTATTATTTTGGGAAACTGCTTATGAAATGCTTTTAGATACATTCTTCAGAGATGTCTGAATTGATTTTTCTCCTTTCTTTCTTGGAAGCCCGAGATGCACAAACACGGATTCCGAGAGGCAGAAACACATATGTGCAATTAGGGTCGTCTTATCATAGTTATCCCGATAGTGGGACCCATATGGGTATATGTGTCAGTGTGATGGACGGTTCTGATGCAACGTACGCATCTGTATCCAAGTAAATCCTTACATTTCGGCGCCAAATCCTTCCAGAATATTAGGAGATTTTGGCACTGAGACTTATGAGGTGGGGTCTAGGCTGCGCCTATCAGCCAGAGTATAGCAGAAAAAGTACCTAAAACCTAAACATTGTCAACTTTTCCTTGCCGATGCTCTTTGGTGTTATCCAATTTGGTGAATTGTCATTTAAGAATTCGTGCTCTCTTCTGAATCTATCAAATGGGTTTCCCATGACTGCAGATTTGTACGCTGGTTGTTGAGCACACAAAACCGAAATCATTTGTAAAATTCACACATTATAAAACACATAAATAATAATGACATCAAAATTTTGCATTATTTGGTTAAAATATAAGTTATAATAGAAGCCGAATGAGACTTTTAACCTCAAAACTACCATGGCCAGTCAATACAAAGAAGGCCAGTGATAATCTTTAGGGAATTACTGAAAATTAACCGTTATGCTCTCCATACTAAAAGAATGGAATCAAGAATTGACATCCTTTGCCCTCCAAAGTTCAGAGTCCCTTAAGCTGTGCAACAAGCCCGGTTAAATTTGTCCATTTCTCAAATGCACTGGCAGAATCCACGAATGCAGTTTTAGAGGACACAACATCATTCTTAGTAACTGCAAACAATCAAAACAAAATTAGCCCTTACAAGCACTATAACTTTTTCAGGTGAAGTACATTCAAAGTTGAATAAATAACTTAAAGTGAACTAGTTAACTCACTTGATGAAATCAATGAAGCTAATGAGGAATTGAAAGTATCCACCTCAGTCTTCTCCTCTGGACTAGAGCTTAGCTGTATAATAGGTAAACAAGAACATTCAGAAAGCTATGCCAGATATCATTTACAAAAAGATGAATTGTATGCTAACGTGATAAACCACAATGACCTTAGTGAAAGCTAAATTGGCCTTCTTAACCCAATCTGAATCAGTGCTGCCACCAAGAACTGAACTTGCTGCAGAGAGATCGTTTTTGTCAATGGCTTGGCCTACTTTGCTCAGCTTGTACACAACTTCCTGTAAATATCCTGTTCCAAATCATTTACATCACCTTAAGTCTAGCACAAGTGCCACCATTTAAGCTGAAGTGTATGAAACATGGGGCAAAGAATTCAACAGTGGAGTTTCTGATATGATCTAATGAATTATATTTTATCTGTTTCTCTAAGGGAAATGAAACCAAGCTAAACTAATGTTTATGGTTTGTGAACATATCACTCCCATGTTCTTCAGTTTCGATGCCAGAAGGATGTAAACCATGGAAAGAAACATATAGCAAACGTGAAGATAAGACTTTCATTTCCCCCACTCTTCTAATTATAACATTGCTCGTTTGATTTTCCTCTTAGGAACCATGGTACATTACCGGTCACGCCCTTCAAACCATTTTTGTCCACTTCATATAGGTGCTACACTTACAGCACTACAGCAGTTGGTCCAAACCAGAAATTTTCATCACAAACTCATGGAAATCAAATCCCAATAGAGTTCACCATTTTTGGGACTTGGATATTTGGCAAGTGGAAAATATAGTTAGCATACTATTTGACCACTCAAAACTGATCTTGTAAGTACAGCTAAATCATTGTTAGACTCATCAGCTAATCAATTTGATCATCACAATGGACAATCAGGTGCATTTTATCATCCGGGTTATTGATGCTGTTTGTTGCCTTTCAAGTAAACACAAAGAAAATCTGATACAGCTAGAAATTTCGAACAAATGGCCAAAAGGGTCCTGGACATTCAAGTTCTGCATTTGAATTGAAATAGTGAAGGAACTAATACCTGTTTCTTTGTTGGATGAGCTGATAACTCCTTGTCTCTCAAGCCTCTTCTTTCTATCCTTCTTGACTTTTTCCAAGAGCTCCTCATCATCATCTGCCTCTAGAATGGCTGCATTAGAATTGAAGGCACCTTTACCAGCCAATGTGAAGACAAAGCTGGTTACTAAGCTGATTGAAAGACTCCTCTTTGAAAGCACTAAAGAGGGTTGTGGTGACTCACTGGCTGCCTTGGAAAGAATCAAAAGCCTCTTGGCATTATCTCTGTGGGGATAAACTAATGATTGTGTTCTCAGTAGAAAAAAAGAAGAAGAAGAAGAAGTAGTAGAGGCTGAAGAGAGAAAGGTTGTTGCCATTATTTCTTTTCCTCTTAATTTTTATTTTCATTTCTTTAAGTCTTGTTTTTCTGGTTTATTTGGTGGGAAAAATCAGAGGTAAGGACAAATTGGAAGTATAAAGGATAAGGTTGCTGGATTGTGCTATCTGATCCAGTCATTTATACTTTCTTTTTTAGCTGAAAATTTTGAGCCACCAGGAGAAAGAGTCCTGGCGAATGAAGTCAAACTAACCCAACAGCAAATGGGCCACTGGGCCTAATAGTTTTGGACTGAATGCATCCTTAACGGGAGATGGAAAGGACACCATCTCCAAGTAGAATAATACTAAACATCTCATTTCTTTTAAATATCGTGCCATATAATTTGTCATCATATAATTAGGGAAAAATATTTAAATATTTATCGTAAATTTCAATTCATTAATTAAATTATGAGAATTTATTTACTACATCAAGTGGTATTAAAAAAATTATAAACTAAGTGAGATCCTAAATACTATCCTTTCAAAGTAATACGATATTTTAGAACCACTTTTTTATATTTTTTTTAAATAGTTCTATTTATGACTGGGTTATAACCAAAATGACTATCATGACTAATTATCATTTTAGTTATGACCCCAGTGATAAGTAAAATGGCCACTTCTAAAAAAGTTAATAATAAAAATAATTCTAAAAATATCATTTGGGTACAAATAGGTAGTCCCGACCAAATCCCACCCTTAATTGATGCCCAGACAAAAGCAATTTTTGTTTCTTACAGTTGTTCTGAAGTCTTAAACAGGTGTTTACCATTACCAATCTTAATTAAAACTAGTACATAAAAGTAGCCTTGCTATTTGCTAATTTGCTTAGCTTCCCATAAATTTCAGCAACAGAGAGATTTGTGTAAAAGCAGATTCTCATACGTGGATCATAGTCGTTGGTGCAGCTAAAAAGCCACTTTTGCATATTCAGAAAAACTTTCTTGTCCATTGGTTGTGTTATATTAATAAAGATTTAGATTTATCTTAATTAAAAATAATTAAAATGTTAATCTACTCAAGCAAGCTGTAAAGAGAAGGCTTTCAAGTCAGATGGGATCAAAGCATGTTTTTTTTTTTTTTTTTTTTTTTTTTGAAACAAAGATCAAAACATGTTTAGGAAAACCACTATCACGTCTCATTCATCAACGAACCCTATTATGTCAGATGCTATTATGCATGGTTAAAAAGAGTCCTTAAACCATCTCTCTCTCTCTCTGTCTCTCTCTCTGTCTCTCTCTCTCTATATATATATATACATACATATAATATATATATATATATATATCTCAAACACTCAAGTGGGGAAACGCATGCATAACCAACAGAGAATTTCCTTGAGAAATATATAGAGATTAAACAAAATAAGCTCTTTGTTCTAATAATTTTTCTTAGAGCTCAGCTTTTCCCACTTTAAGGGCAACATTCCAACAACCAAAAAGAGCTTCCAGCTCCACACTGAAATTGTCTTCTCATCCTCTTTATAGTTGTTCATTAATCACATATGGTACCAATAAATGTGTACTTTTTTATTCAATAAACATACTAAAAGTCCATAATTTACTTGATTCATAGTGATATTTTTTTTTTGGGTGTTTCTTTTTTATGAATGCTACCAACACATGATATTATTAAAGCTTCATTTTAAAGGCTTTAAATTTTCTTTCTTACAAGGAAAAAGGTAATGAATAAAGCTCAAAAGACAAAATGTTTGTTGAGACAAATTAGAGTACTCTTGTCTTCTAAGTTATCACTCAAACATCACAATGCTATTTTTATGACAACAATTTCATTTGTAAAACCTTTTGATTCATACATTATTGAACTTTTTCATATGATCCTATGTGCGACCTCAAAAATGGTCTTGTATGAATATTCATATTAGTGCTGTTAATTGGCATCACTCAGTGCTTTTCTCAGATTAGACCCCAGCTCTTCAGTGTGAACTACTATATATGAACATTTATTCTTTCCCTTTATACTAAAGGATATTAAAAAAAAAACACACAAAATTAATAATTAATGCAAGACTAGAGAAGAATGACATTAATATTTAGATTTATCGTTTATGACACAAAAATCATATTGCCACATTCTTATCAAATTAGCTTCCAGAATAGTAATCCCAACACAAAGTTTCCAACAATATTCTCTAAATAAAAAGTATTTTTAGTGCAAAATAGAATCATAATTATAATTTCATGAACTAATAAACAAAAAAGAATATTAAATGTGTTCTTTTTTATACTTTCCAGTTTTAGAGCTTGATTTGTAGATTCTATTATAATTTGTTATAGTATTAAAATATGAAATTAAATAATGAAGTTCACAAGTCAAATAATAACACATTGCATAATATAAAGTTATTCTTAATTAGTTGACACGTTTTAGCTTTTGGGTTGTGAGTTACCAGCCAAATGTGGACTGTTAAAGACATATATTAGATTTTTTAAAAGAAGAATATACACAGATAAATAAGTATAACAAAAAAGGTGAAAAAGGAAAGCAGTTGTTTTAATTATCTCTTACTTTACAAACCTTTTATCTTCCAATTAATTATTCACTTTTTCATCGATAGATAGGAATGGATGATCAAGCTCCTCATACGAGGCTAGCTAAAATGTATGGTGCTTCCTTCGACCTGTCAACTTCTGCGATATCACTTAGGCAGTAAGCCATCAACAAAGGAATTTTTTTAAAAAATAAATAAAATGGCAAAATATTTAAGTTTTATTATTCATCAATTTCAAAGACAAACATATTGATACATGGTGGAAATATCGGTATTCAATACTCTAAATTTTGTAAAATATTATTGGAGAAAATATTGATGTGAATGATAATTTCAGATATAGTATGGAAATCTATGAAAATTTTTAGTAAAATAAAAAATTAAAAAAAATACAGTATAATATAACTTAAAAAATAATTATATTAATTAGACAAAAGTTTATCCAAATATTACAATATTTATTTTAAATACATAAATGTTTTAATAAACATAGAGTGTTCTGTATAAGCTGGTGATCATGGGTTCGGGTGGTGGGCACTTTGGGATTTTAAATGTGAAGGTTTGTTTTTACCAGCCCACTATATGATGTAGAGTACTTCGGACTATACTTCTCGCAGTTCTTACTATTAGCAATATTCGGTAGGGTTAAGGTGACGCGCTCCATCACCTGATGAGGTAAGGCCTGCCTAAAAGACCCTCATGAGTATTGCTGTTAGTAGGGTTGGAAGTTCCAATAGTAACGCTTAGGAAGATATACTATTTTGGTCATTAACTTTCTCTCTTTTTTCCTTGAGGAAAAAAAAAAAAACCTCCATATCTTGCTTGACAAATATACTTCACTAAAATACCTTACATTTTAATAATATTATAAAGCATTATGGAGTTTAAATGTCAAGCAGTAACACAAGAGAGTAGAAAATAAAATGGATTAAGCACTCCTCATTGATGCATTACATACACGAAATGTTCATGTAGCAACAAGTACTAAATAATAAAAAATAATTAAAAGTTATGTATATATATATATATATGTAAATATGTAATCTTTTTTATATAATACCGATCGAAATAAATAAATAAAAGGAACATAAACAATCATTAAGAAGTTTTTAAAAACCTTAGAAATGAGAAAATTATTAACTTTTTTTTTTGAAAAAAATTTCCCACAACTTTTCTGTAAATTTTCAAAAAGTTTCTCAAATTTACACTTAATTCCCGACCGATATTCTCCTGAATTTTTTTCCCCCCGAAAGAAATTCGTGTCCTCGATTGATTGTGAAAAACCATACTATATATTAGTTTTCGCTAGCTATAATTTATTAGAGATGAAAATGTAAGACGAGTTTCCTCAAAAAAAAAAAAAAAATGAAAAGAAGAAGAATACGAGACTTCAAATATTATCATGAATTTGAGTGTATAATCAAATTGATTCGGGTATTAATTAGATGATTTCATTTCAACGAGAATGACAATGAAAGACCCCAGCAAGCAATTACTATTGATAAGTCAAATATTTGTCTGTCCATCTTCTGGCCGGCAGAAAAATACAAATTGGTTTTGGGTAATACATGTTATAATCAATAACCAATAATTCAACTAAACCATTTCAGAAAAATTTCTGATTTATATTTAATCCTAGATTAATGTCGTTATTATTCAGAAAAAATCACATACGTTCTAATTTCTTCCCACGTGTGATGAAGCTCACTTAAAAGCAGCCAAACAGAGTAATGCACGTCCAAAGTAAGCAAAACTCCCAGAAACCCAAACACGCTTTCGAAAAAAGACAAACAGCATCTTCAATTCTTCACGCGCCTTACAAAACAAGTGTGTGTCAATTCTTTTCAACCATTCTATTGGTTCAATTTCATTCTATATGGAAAAAAAAAAAAAAAAAAGATCATTCTATATATTAAGCATAACTCAAATTTAAAGAAAAAGGTCTAGTTTGTCATAGTAATTTTTTTAAGAAGGAAAAATAATTTCATTAATAATAGAATGATAGTACGATACCATCAAAAAGCACGTCAAATAAAAAAAATTTGTGCATTAGAATCCTCAAAAAATGGACCCAGAACCAGGGACTCATGAATTACCGTCGTTATGCACTTCAATAAAGCTCTCCACTTCACAAACTCATTATTGGTGTCTCTTACTTCGAATCCGAATGCCATTGGAGGACAACGTAAACTATCCATATCTGAGTTCGAAATAATACAGATCTAGATGATAACCACACTTAAAAGATAAAAAACATAAGATTTACTTAAAACCATCATTGATAACTATTATAGATCTAGATTTAAGTGGACTAAAATGAAAAAATAAAAAAATAAAAAACAAAAAAGAAACTCGCAATCACTACAGATCAAGATCTGAGCGGACTATCTAGATTTGGGTAGAATTTTGTCTTCCTGAACAGAATGATTATTCAAAAACACAATGAGAAACCAAAAAAAAAAAAAAAAAGGAAAGAAAAGAAAAGAAACTTCCTACCGGAGAGAAAGATCAAAAGATCTCCCTCTCCATTGAGATAGAAAAAGAAAAAAGAATCTCGCCGATTAGAAGAAGATGAAAAAAAAAAGAGTAAGAAAAACTCAAAATAATCCTCTTGATAGTTTGTCATAGCTTTTCAGATAATTGCATTTTAGTTTCCTTGAAAATGATCTTCTGGAGATATGTAAATACATACATGTATAATGAAAAATATATATATATATATATCTCATTATGCATACTTCACATAAACAATTCTTGAAAGTCCAAAAATTATACAAACACTTAATCTATTAGTCAAACTTGACATAAATTTTATTTGTGTTCATTAAATTTTATTTACTAATGAACTATTTCTATTGAAACAACTATATATAAATTATAGGACCATAACTCAGCACATATCTTTATTTTTTTACCTATCTATAAGTATTTTTTTTAGCCGTTGGATTATTATCTAACAGCTACCATAATTTGAGTAGTTGAAAAAAATAATAATAAAATAAATATTTTTTTCTCTCTACATTTTACCATGAAAAGACTTGTGCGATGTTTAATTAGACAAAATAATACTTATAGATAGTTAAAAAAAAATACCTACTAGATTGGTATCCTAAACTATTTATCAAAGGTTTAAATTAGAAGAATAGTATACAATTTACGGAATTTTTTTGAATTATTTTATGTATTTAGGAGGTATCACTATGATATTGAAATTTAGAAGTAGCAATTCGGGCCGAGCCTAATGGGCTAGCCCGTAGCCTATTACTGTGGCCCGCGAGCTAGCCCAGCCCATCCCGTTCATATGCATGCACGAGCCGAGCTCGGCCCGATCCCTAAGATCGGGTTGGGCTTGGGAATCTCGGCCCAACCCTTTTTTTGGGCCCATTCTGGGCCTTTTATTGTAAATTTGTTTAGGTGTTGTAAAAAAAAATAAAAGAAAAAAAGAACAGACCAAGCACGGGTCGGGCTAGTCCATCCACCCCTTTGAGTCCGTTATGGGTGGACCGGGCCAACCTGGACTACCCATTTTGCCACCCCTATTGACATCTCACCAGGAGAGGTGCAAGGTTTTTTTTTTTTTTTTTGGTACTATTCTTATAAACCGTGAAGTAAAAGTGAATACAATCTCAAATAAGGGTAACAACTCTCTCTTAGCTCTTGAAAGTAGTACTGGTGAGGAAGCGTGTGGTGTTGAAATACAATGTACCATCATTTTAAGAAAAAATTGATTTGGTGGTTTTTCTTTAATATATTTCAACGCAGAAAACGATTGTTTATCTGGTCGAGTTCAATCAACACAATCATGATTGCCTAAGATAATATATAATTAATGAGCATATAACCAACTATGCATTCCTTACCACCAAAAGGTTTTAATTAACGGAGCAAGTGTGGCCTATATTTTCCTTTTCATATATTTGATAATCTAATATATGACAATTATATAACATATAGCTACCAAATAGGCAAACAATATAATAAATCAAAGTTGTCGAGCAGAAACATCAAGATGTCATTATGATCATATAATTTCTCCTAGTCATACTACATACAATAATCAAACATATGATATAATAAATACGTCAACATTATGAATTTGGATTCCAATTGACGGATTAATTAGTAAAGTAAGCTACTCTATGTACCGGTGCAGACATAAATAGTAATATGGACCCCACTAAGTAGTTTCATTTGGTAGTTGAGATGTATTAAATTTTGAATCCATGAACCTGATCAAAACCTTGTCGTATACATACACCTAAAATTTGTTTATAAATTAAGGTTACACACATATGTACAAATCGACACGTTTATAAACAAAATGGTGTTAAATTTAAAAATTGGTACTTATTATGCCAAATGCTACTACAGATCGAGTTTATTTTGAATCACCAAATGACATAAATATAATGGTAAGGTTAAGGTGGTCGGATTCTTTGCCAAGGAATTTTAATTAAAATTGTCCTATTATTGTGGTTGGGTTATATATCATATCAATGTGTCAAACATAAATAATACTAAATAAGTCAATATATTTTTCTCGAATTTATCCAATATTTGTTTTAGATAATTTATCTAAGATTATATGTTTGTATTTTGACATTTCATTGCCTATTTAGTTAAATTTATTTAAAATAGCTGATTTTTTTTTTTGGAAGGAAATAATTTTATTAAATTCAAATAAGAATTGTAATAATAAATCGAATTACATAGAATCTATTATAGGAAATCGATTTATAAATTTGAAAACAAAAAAAAAAAACCTTCAATAATCTCGAAGCAAAACAAAAAAAATTTATATCACCTGCAGTTCCTAACTTTTCTCCCAAGTATTAATCAGGTTTCTAACTTTTTTTTGGTAGTTTTTAGATCCTTTATACATTCGTATCACTTTAGTCTTATTTTCACTTTTTCATCCAATTCAACCATTATTTAATAGTTTTAATATCATTTGGGTCCTCAATCTTTACACAATGTATCACTTAGGTCCCTATTCTTTATTTTATAGCTTTTGAGTCCCCAAATTTTTATTTTTATAATACTTAAGTTCTTTTGAGTTAAAATCCAACTCTAATCAAATTGTATTAAATAAATTAATGAAAACTCATATTTTAGGATACTTTAGTGTCCATTTATCAATTAAGAGGCTTTTAGGCTATTTTAAACGATTGTGAATTCATAAAATTGCAGAAAATGAATTTCACAACCATTATCAAAAAATAATCATTAAATGGTACATTTTTTTCCTCTTGTTATATCCATGTATGTACTCAATAGATATCTATTCATAAATACTAATTTTGTGTTATTAGCTATTATCCTTATCAAAAGTTTAAAACCCATGATTTTCTACAAATATATGTCCATTTATTATTTAAGATGTTTTTCAATTTCTTTTATTATTTATGATTTTTAACTAAGAAAAATGCTAATGAGTTTATATAATTGGATAAAATGAACTTTACCACCATTAGTGAAAATTCACAATTAAGTCGTACAATATTATTGATAATAAAAATTAATTAAAAATAATATTATTGTTCAGATTATCCTTTTCGAAAAATGCCTTATTGGTATTAAGCATTCTATTGGTAGTTTTTATTAATTTATCAATTTGATTAGAGTTAGATTTTAACTCAAAATTAACTTAAAATGACCTAAGTATTACAAAAATAAAAGTTTGAAGAGTCAAAAGCTACAAACTAAAGAATAGGGACCTAAGTGATACATTGTATAAAGGTTGAATATCCATGAGATATTAAAACTGTTAAATAACGGCCGAATTAGACGGAAAAATAAAAAAGGGACTAAAATGATACGAATGTGTAAGGTTGGGGATCTAAAAACTACAAAATAAAAGGTTGGGGACCTAATTAATACTCGGGGTAAAGGTTAGAAACCACAAGTAATATAAACTCAAACAAAAAAAAAAAAAACCTTCAAAAATCTCAGAGTAAAACAAAAAAACCTTCAAAAACCTCAAAGCAAATATAATCTCCATTAACGATATTGAGAAAAACTCCATGAAGGATAAAGTCTAACTCTTTAGTGGCTTATTTTGATTCTTCAATATCTAAATTGACACTTCTGATTGATTCACTAGAAGAATTTTTGCAAAAATAATAATAATAATAATAATAACAACAAATTCTCTCGAATATCTAAATTATAAATAATAAAAATATAGATGATAACCACACTAATAAAACAAAAAATACTAATAAAAACTAAAACCACCTCAGTTTTAGATTTGGATGAATCAAGAACAACATAAATTAATCTAGGCCTAGGTAAAATATCTTTCTTCACAAATGGAAGGATTATTTAAAAAAAAAAAAAGCAAATATGAGAAAAGAAAAGAAGAAGAACCCATACTGGAGAGGAAAAATTAGAAGTACCTACTAAAATCTTCAAAGATAGAGAGAAAGAAGAGAAGGAGAAGAAAAAGGTGAATAGTTTGATAGTTTGCTTTCATTATGCCTTTTTCACAATAGTTGACAAGTTACTCATATGTAATCAACAAAATTTCCTTTCTAGTGTTTACATATCTGTAAATTTTTTTTTATTCTATTTTTTTGGACTTATAAGTAACTAAGTTACTTAAACAGCATTGTAGAGATTCATTTATTAGGCAAAACGACATATACAAAAGGATCTGTAATTTATTTTAATGGGATGAGGAATAGAGAAATGTTATGTTTTCCTTAAAAAGTTAAGAAATATTTTGTTTATCTTCCTAAATTTTCCTATAATATGGATGCTAAATGAACTGACTTTTATTAGTCTTACTACTGGATGCAAAAAAAAAAAGAAAGTGAGAATGAAATTCACATATCAAACAGCGAGAATATGGATGATAAAAGAGAGTACCAAAAAAAAAAAAAGAAAAGACAGCGAGAATATGAATGATAAAAGAGAGTACCAAAAAAAAAAAAAAAAAAGAAAGTGCATTTAGTATTTCTCTATCTCTTTATAATTATGTAGGCTTAGCTACCTGCAAAACTTTTTTCCTAATTAAGTTAATAAGTTCATTAAAAAAAGAAAGAAAATGCTAAAAACATTTCCAAAACTAAGCACCACACATTCTAATAGAAGTGACGCACTAATAAATTTTGTTTTTGGTCTCATATCTGTAAATCCAAGGCTAGCTAACCCAAGAGGGGGAAGGGTGAATTAGATTTTAAAAATTTTTGCAAACTTTTCTTGATAATCACGTAAATGTAACAAGTAAAAGAAATAACAAGTAAAAATAGATAAATTGCATGCACAAGTAAATAAAAGAGATAGGGATAGAGAGATGCAAACACTATTTTTACGAGGTTCAACAAATACGATGGTTTGTCTATGTCCCCGACTCTTGGCAACCCACTTCGAATTATCCACTATCGGATCAAGACAATGGGCTTGACTGTCCCTTTCTACATAGCACACTCATGCCTTTACAATAGTCTTGAATCCGGCTTTATTCCACCTAACACGGATTGTTTAGACTCTGGTATCAATTTTACCTAAACCGGGTTATTTATGAATCCAGTGTCAACCTCACCTCAAAAATATAATTTGGTTTGTTTGATGGTACACTCAAATGGAATCTCTCTAGTGAAAAAGATTATACAAGGTAAGCCTAGAGAGAATAAATGAAAACATAAGGTATGATCAACTTTGGCTCAATTGACTTTTGTGAAAAAGTAAATTTGAAAGTTTGATTCATAAAAGATGATTTAAACAACTCGAAAGTGCGTATAAAGCAATATAAGAATGTTCAAAAGTTGTTTTAAGTGTTAAAAAGACTTCTATTTAAAGACTAGAATGAAGACTAGCCGTTTTAGACCGTTTGACAGACAATCTGTCATTTTTGGCAGATCGAAAAATTACTTTCGGTCGACCGAAAATACTAGCCATTGAAAGTACGATTGTAATGGTCGAATTTGAAAAACTATTAAAAAATTACAGAGGAATCGGTGGATCGATTCTGGCCGTTGGTCTGCCGATTCTGTCCGAGAGCAGTTTTTCAATTTTATTTCAAGTCTTTTTCAATTATTTCCAAGATGTGACTTTATAAATTGATTTAATATAAAATATAGAGACTATAGAAATTCATAAATCAATTTAAAGGCTTGTGTAAAATGAATTTTATAATTTAATTAGAAATAGATAGTTTGACAGTTTAGCTTTTAAAAACTTTCAATTATATGAAAAATTTGAGCCATTAAGATCATATTATATGTGAACAAATATTCAAGTACAAGAACTAAGTATATACTCTTGCTAGTCTAGGTCTTGTAATCTTGAACTTTGTCTTCAAGTTCGTTTCTATAATCCATCTTGAATGTCTTATGATCTTTTCAAATTAACTTGCTATACACTCAAGTGGATTATTAGTTCTTAATCATATATTTGTTAACTTTGAGATCTGAGAGATGATTTATGTTGCAAAGCATGACTCAACAACATCTATATTATTGTGTATTGCCCAAGAAAAAGGATAAAGAAAAATTAGAGTGGTCGTCTTTTTTCAACACTTTTAATAAACATTCATTTTTTTCTTTTTATAGCTAAATGGCCAAGCAATGATATATTTACTTATATACGAGCTTTAGTTAATTGTATGAATATATTAGTTTTTGTACTTCATGCACCATATTTTTACACTTAGTATGTATACAGGTCATTTTACTATACTATTTGAAAAATAATTATTTATTTAGAATGAGCTCAAAATAAGATTCAGTCTGTTTGCTATAAGCCCAATATAAAATACTAACCCAAGATTAAAGACTCTCTTATTTCCTTTCTCGGCAACTATAAATAAATAAAGGCCAACTGACACTTATTTCTTAATTGTCTCCCTAAATAAAATTTTTCAAATCGCGTAAGTGAACATATGAAAGGAAAAATAAAAAATAGTCTATATTTCATTTTTAAAAGATTTTCCATATTACAAAACCTATACATCCCATGTAGAGGGCTTGTTATAAAGGTCAGAAAAGAGTGCGAGTGGGGATTACACGAACACTTTTTATTGCAGTTGCCTTTTTATTTTTTTTCGCAAAAGAAATTAATTTTATTTATTTATTTTTTTTCAGTTGAAATATATTGGTCAAAGAATTCAAAGCCACAAAACAAAAGTATGGCTAGGCGAAGTAAACACAGGCAACAGGTCCATCGTATAAAAGTAGTACAAGGTAACCAAGAAAACGTTCACCAAAACCAGTAACAGACAGAGAATTTATACACACCCATTACCGATTACCAATCAAACACCAAAACCATCTTCCCAAAAACCCACTCTTGCTTCCTCCTTCTTCTTGTTCTTGGATTAGTTATCAAAAGAGTTTTGAACTTTCAAAAGAGTGGCATACATATTAATATAAATATATAGACATATATATATATAGAGAGAGAGAGAGAGAGAGAGAGAGAGAGAGAGATGGAGATGGAGAGCAGAGGTTTGAGTTCTAGAGAGAGAAAGGGACCGAAGAGTAAAAAGTGCATATTCTTTGTCTAGTGGCATGACTGAGGAAGAAGAAGAAGAAGAAGAAGAAGAAGAAGAAGAAGAAGCAGTATTCAGTGAAGGTCGTTGTTGTTTGTCAGTTTTGCCCTTTGTTTTTTTTGGTCCAACTCCACCAACCCATATACCGATCTTTACCAAATATTGGAGTCCCTTACTGGATTCTACTCCATAGTCATGAATAGTTTCCGGCTTTTTACTCAGATTGCTCAAGTCTTCTTGGTATTCTTCACCCCAATCGGTACTTTCTTTATTCCTTTTCTCCTGCTTCTTGCTTGTGCAAATCTCTGCGATTGAAAAGACTTTCTTTTGAGTTATTGAAGTTATTATCTCTTAAAGTTTTGTAATTTTTATGGATCGTTCTTTTGTGTTTATGGTGGTTTACAATTGTGAAGTTGGATTAATTTTCAATGGGTTTTTGTTTTTCCTATCTGGGTTTTTGTCTTTAGTTGCTATGGGATTGATTTTGATTTCAGTTTTGTATTGATTGATTCTGCTACCAAAATTACTTTATCTAAAGAAATGGGTCTCCTTGTTTGTGTTCATTGCGGATGAGAGTTCTTTCTGGGTTGCTGGGTTATGGATTTCTTGAACTAGAGTTCTTTTTGTTGAGTCAGAAATTTTTACTACTGGGATATGTTTCCTCAATTTCCTTTTTGGGTCTCCTGGTATTGCTCCCTTTCATTTTATTATTATTATTATTTTTTTTGGAAATGATCCCGTTATTGCTTCGATAGGAAGTTGATTTTGAAAGTTTTGAATGGGAGTAGTCAGGTTTTATATTGTGTATGTTTATTTAAGTTACTGGTTTATGTACGTGAGAGAGTGCTTGTGTACACCAACGTGTACAAGTTAATGATGTTAAGTATGTTTATAGGGGTCCGGGTGTAGATTATCAGAGTTGCTCTGGCTCTCAGTTGGGTGTCTTATTAGTTTTTTGCACTTTCACCATAACTTTGAGGATGACTTAGCTGAAATAGAAGTTTCTTTTAGCCTTTGATTGTACAGCTTGAGTTACTATATATTTGGCCAAGAGTTCGTTAGCAAACTCTTTTAAGTTTATGTGGTTTGTTCTATTCTATGTATCAAACTCGACTCTTTTATGATAATTATGTCTGATATATTCGTGATAAATTTAAATTTATCTCATCGATTGTTGTATTCTTGTTTGAATATTTGATATCTCGAGAGAAGAGAAATATTGTAAAAGCTTATGTCTTTAGACACATTGAGATTCTTCTGCACAATATCGTCTTTAGATAACTTTTGTGGAAGTATTATAACTTTGCTGGGATCACGTCACGAGAATAAATTTTGGGCCTTTTGCCAATTGTATGTGGTTTAGTGGAGAAACTTGTTATCTAAATGTAGAGAGGTACATAGGATACTGAGTTTTTTGCTTTCGAGTGTTGATTAGCTGAAGTTGCTGTTTGTGTTGTTTTTTTCAGCCTCTCACAGCGTGCAAGCATTCACTGGAACTTATGGAATAAATTATGGAAGAATTGCGGATAACATCCCTTCACCTGATGAAGTTGCTACTCTTCTCAGAGCAGCTAAGATAAAGAATGTCAGGATATACGATGCGGATCACAGTGTTCTCAAGGCCTTTAGTGGGACTGGACTTGAATTAGTAGTTGGACTTCCAAATGGATTCCTCAAAGAAATGAGTGCGAACGAGGATCATGCGTTGACTTGGGTCAAAGAAAACGTGCAGTCATTCCTACCTGATACGCACATTCGTGGAATTGCTGTGGGCAATGAAGTCTTGGGTGGGGGTGATTATGAATTATGGGGGGCTCTTTTAGGTGCTGTGAAAAATATTTATAAAGCCGTAAACAAGCTTCACTTAGCTGATGTAGTACAGATTACCACCGCTCATTCACAGGCTGTTTTTGCTAATTCCTACCCTCCTTCTTCATGTACATTCAGAGACAATGTAGTTCAATACATGAAACCACTTCTGGAGTTCTTCTCAGAGATTGGATCTCCTTTCTGTTTAAATGCATACCCATTTATTGCCTATATGAGTGATCCAGAAAATATTGATATTAATTATGCCCTTTTCCAGTCAACACAGGGAATATATGATCCAAAAACCGATCTTCATTATGATAACATGCTTGATGCTCAGATTGATGCTGCCTATGCAGCTTTAGAAGATGCTGGATTTAAAAAGATGGAAGTTATAATCACAGAGACAGGATGGGCTTCACATGGGGACGAGAATGAATCTGCCGCCACAGCAAATAATGCAAGAACATATAATTATAATCTGCGGAAAAGACTTGCAAAGAAGAAAGGAACCCCTTTCCGGCCAAAGAATGTTGTGAAGGCATATATTTTTGCAGTATTTAATGAGAATTTGAAGCCTGGACCAACTTCTGAGAGAAATTATGGACTATTCAAGGCAGATGGCAGGATATCGTATGATATCGGGTTTCACGGGCTTGATTCTTCGTCTGCAGATTTGTTACGTTTATCTCCGAAGGTATGAAGTCCGTCCTCTCCTTTGAAAAATGTATCACTTAAATATCTTTGTATTCTAACTTTGTCAGTGCAACAACGAATGAATTCTCTTGGGGGCTAAACAATGGTTTGAATTGGTGGGTACTAGGAAGCAATTAGGTTCCTTTGTAATTTTACATCAAAAAATTAATAAACAAAACTTATTCGAATTCCACCATGAAGAGATGCATAACAATGTGTTGTAAGATGTTATGATTCTTGTGTTGATGGATAACAGAGAAGTTCTTTAATCCTCTAAAGGATGCCAACTGCTACGATGCCATGCAAAAAGAGATAGTTAGGCACTAATATTTGTTTTCGTTTTAGCTGCTGTAGTTCCTCCTTTGGTTCATAATTCACAGTCCAGGAGAATATCTATGACCAAGTCAGATACCAACCAAAACACTTCAAGTGAAATTAATAATTGTAGAAGCTGTAGTAAGAAGCTATAGATGTCTTATAGATGACAAGAACTAGTTCAACTCTTCTTTAGTCTATGAGAAGGCTGATCCTTGTAAATTTATTTCCTTGTTTTCTTATGGTTTTCCCTTAGAAAATGTCAAAACTTGGGACTGTTCAATAATAGCTTTCAGTAGCCAGTTTGGAGATGGTAGGTATCCAATAACAGATGCTGCCTTTCTGGAGTTTTTGGACTTTGATTATGCTGTATTCCATGGACAATGTCTGAGCCTTGACATTGGTGATATTTAACCTTTTTAATGGTGAAAATTATGAAACCCTGCTGTGCTATTCCTCTTTTTGATGAGATACATTCAGGGGCAAGTCCCCGGACCATTTACACACACACACTCACCCACCCAACCACTTGAACTAGCCCCATGTTGCCCCTGCTGTGCTATTTCTTGCCCTTTGGATAATTTAATCATTATATATGTAGAACATATTTTTGGTGTATCAATGCATAATGGGTTTTAGCTGACATAAATGAAGAGAATTTTGTAGTCGATTAGTGTCTCAATGGATTAGTTGGTAGGTTAGTCAAACTAAGCTTTCTCCAAACAATATCTCGTGTTCTGAAATTGCGAGAGAAGAAAGATTTCATCTCTACATTCAGTATATTAAAAATATTGAGTTCTGGAATAAAACAGCTTATTAGGTGTTTTCTTTTTGTTCTGTTTTACAGGATGTTCGAGCTCGAAGCTGGTCTCAGTGGCACTCCTTGTTATTACCAGTCTCTACTGCAGCACTTCTTTTGCTTTTGAGATAAGAAGCATTGAGGATTAATTTTATACCGGACACCAAAACCAGTTCCACTGTAGCCAAGGGGTCTGGGATTGGTACCATTTCATGTCTCTCCTCCCTTCAGATTAAAGTACCAAAAGAACAATAATTGTTGTATTTCTTGAAATATATAAGAAATTGCTGAATAGTTTTACACATCTCAGCAAATGCATAGTAACCCCCCAACCCCACCTCCACTTCTTTTCTTTTTCTTTTTTTTTTTAATAAAAAAAGTATAGTGTTTGCTCGTTTTTGTTCAATATATAATAAGTGACGATTACTGCCCAAATTATTCATCCCCTATTTTTAGTTAAATGGTGCTTATTTGTCCACCTACATAACTAGAGTTTTACTCTTATTTATCCTTTTGTTGTCCCTTGTCAGCATCACTATTATAATAATTAGTACTTTCTCAATTTTAAAGTATTCTTCCTTGAGTTATATCTTGAACTCTTGTTTACTCTTAACTGGTTGTCGTTTTTGGTTGTGGGAGGTTTTTTCCAGGATTTTTTTTGTGAGATTAGATTTTATATTAAGCTATTCGTATTTTCAGTTTGTTGCTTTCTCATGATGTTGTTTTCATGGCTCTTTTATCTTTTTTTAAGGTGTGACATGTTCTTGTTTTTGGAGTTCGTTTTTAATGTAATGTGATATGTTCTCTCGTTCAAGTTATTATTTTTTTTTAGGTAAGAGATGTTTGTATTGGAGATAATTCAATAGTTTGTTTATCTTGATTATTATTTTTTTTTTGGGAAGTCCGTGCGATATTAGATTGTTTAGTTTTTCTGAAGTTTCGTGATTTGTGAGTACAATAGATTTTGTCGTTTTCTTATAATCATGTCGTTGTTTTGAAAGTCGTGTAGTTTGTAAGACATAATGTCGGTTAACTTTTGTGCTTTTTACAAAGATTGTCGGTTTTTCGAGTTGTTGTCGTCAATATGTTTATTCCCGTTTCAAAAAAATTTTCAATTGGAAGATGGTTGCTTTGTCAAATGTTGTTTTTAATATATATATATAGGCCAGTTCTATTGTAGGAGGGCTTATTTAACTCCTACGAATAGGATGGATATTTTATTAGATTTACAATAACTGATTAGTTATAATATAAGGCTATTGTAGACTAGTTTGTAGGGTATAAAATTCTTCTTTTTTCATAAACGGCAAAAAGAAGATGAAAACATTATGTTAGGCCCTGTCGTTAGGTCTAGGATTCAGGTCAAATTTAATAAAATGAAAACAAGTTCTTGAATCAAATTGACATAATGGCAAGAGTCTGTGCTTATAGCCTACGGCGGTAATGTCCTCATGAGTGTCAAAGTATCGATCCTCTTCCTCACTCACACTTCCCATGATTGACTTAACAATTTAACCCATAAAACCATAACCCTAATCTCCAAAAAGCTTCCTCTTTCAAACCCTAAACCCTCTTTTATTTAACTATCATATGTTAAGAAATTATATTTCCTATGTTGGGCCACATATACAATTCAACTGTATTAGGCTATATTATTTCACAGACCCAATAAGTGATTAAATAAAGCTGGGTCAGAATATCTAACTGGGTATGGATACCAGTGTGGATACCCTGTTAGTCACCCAGTTGGGTTTGATGGATACCCAACATGGACTATTTAAAGAACCTATTAGGGTTATAGTCCCTGTAGCCAAATATTACGTACGCTCAATTCTCTGTAACCCACCATCAGTTACAGAGAACTCTATCTGAGTGACATTAGGGTTTAGGCTGTAGAAGATCAAACCCTCAAACATCATCTCTTGTTTACGCTTCCGCCTTCAGTCTCTCCATCTCTAATCCGCTACATATTAGCCATAGACTCAAGTATATTCAACAAACCCTAACCTATCAATTTAGCATGATTGATTTAGGGTTTCTATTTGAATTATTTGCAATTCAAATATCATTCAACAAGTGGTATCAGAGCATGTTTTCATGTTAAATTGATTAGGTTAATAATGCATGACTGTAGTTTTTGATAACCTGTGCCTATTAGGTTTTCTAATTTTTGGATTATTTATGCATGATTTATGTTTTTCATGATATGTTGTATATTATGATGTTATGAGGGTTAATTTCAGGGTTTTAGGGTCGTTAATTGTGTTTATTAAGGTTTAAATAATCGATTTGAGGTATTGTGGCGTTTTGGACGATTTTTGAATCGGAAAATTTTTCCAAAAAATCGGGCCAGCACCGCGGCATTGGGTGACAGATTGGGGAGCATCACGGCGCTGCACATGCAGCGGCACTGCGGGCTCGTGTTCTGGGTTTAATCAGAACACTGAGCGCCGCGGTGCTACTTCAGTTTTTGGCCAGCGCCGCGGCGCTATCTTAATAGTGCCGCAGCGCTGACCTCTCGGGTACAGGGGTCAATTTTTGACCTAATTTCAATTTTTTGGTCCCTTTTTAGATAGAATTGAGCCGTTTTTGACTCAATTCAAGGGGATCCAATCTAAGATATGACCAATAAAATTTATTCTCTCAAAATCAATTTAAGTGACGATCCACATTTATCCGTTAAAAACTCTGTTTGGATTTTAGAGTTGATAAATGTTATAAACCCAATTGTTTTTGTTTTATATTTATGAAAATCTTATTTGGCTTGGGCATTTCGAATGATTTTCATTATCTTAATTGTCTTGTATGTTGGGATGAATTCGATAAAGTAATAAGTTGCCAAAGTAACCTCTATTGCGTAGTCTTATTTATACTGACATATGAAGATGTCGTGAGTTTGTTGTTAATGCGAGTGATTACCGGCCCAAAGGAAGGTGATCATTTGACACGACAATAAACACACATGTGATAGTAAATGCGTGCAGTTATTTGGTTCCCTTATGAGCAATAAATCGGCCCAAAGGAAGGTTTATTGTTTTACAGGACTCACTATCAGTGTTTGATTATTATGCTTGTGAGTACCACTTATAAGTTAATGAGTCGGCCCAAAGGAAGGCTTGTTAATGTTGCACTAGATATCTTGTAATGGTAGCCCACCTTATGTGACTATCTGATATATGTCATATCTGCATAATTTGTGTTTATATTGTATGCCTATATATGACATTTAAGTTGTGAGTATGTTTAATTTATGGTATTATTTTGTTCTCTATACAATTTCTGCTGCTAATTTTTCTGCCAATTTAAGTACCATTCTTGTGCTTACGGGCACAAAATTTAAGTCCTAGAAAGAGAATGTCATGATCGTACTGGGTTGTATGGATCTTGACCTGGCACTCAGAAAGGACCAACCCGCTGCTCTTACGAAAGAAAGTTCCACTGAGGATAAAAGGAAATTTGAGCTTTAGGAAAAATCTAATCGTATGAGTGTCATGATCATGAAGCGCTCTATTCCAGAAGTTATACGGGACTCTTTGCCAAACAATGAAAAAAATGTGTAGTGAAAAAAAAAAGATTGAAAAAAAATCATAAGTTTGGGGTATAATGCTTCAATGAAAAAATATGAAGTGAAAGAAGAAAGTGAAAAAACAAGTTTGGGGGAGCTATGTCAACAAAGTGTCAAGTTAAGATTCGAGAATAAAATATATGTGCTTAGGGTGATTTGAGCAAGACAAATGTCCTTTATCCTACCTGTTACCTTAGCCTTATATTGCAAGCTTAATAAAGTCCTAATGATCTTTGATGCAATGTTTTTCTAGATTAGTAGAGAGTGGTATGAAAAATAGGTTTATGGAGTTTATAAATTCTATTTAGAGATATTACACGTGTTACTTATTTGCATAAATTAATCCAAGTTGCAAGTAATTATTTGTATTTGTTTATTCACACACATACTCAAGGAATATATATGGAATCAGGTTAGCATTTGAATTGAAATTCTAGACCCATTTACAGTATTCAGAATTTTTCCTTGAGCTTTATATTATATGAAATCTTTGAGGCAAATTTTGAGGATTGAACTGGGTCATGGTTTGGTCATGCTTAGGTGTTTAGAATTTTGTTTAGATTTTCTTTTCTGTCTTTTGCTCGAGGACTAGCAAAAATTCAAGTTTGGGGGTGTGATAACTCTATGAAAATAGAGTGAATTGTACTATTTTATTAATTAAAAATGTGTCCTAGAGTAATTTTAATTTAGATTTTAAGTAATTAAAGTTGTTTTATTTTATTTTGGTTTAGGTTTAGGTGTTTTAATTTAATTAGTTTAAGTTAATTTAATTTGAAATAGATATTTATTAGATTTAGGTTTTTGATTTAATTTAATTTTGATTTGATTTAGGTTAAATAGAAAAGAAGAAAAAAAAAAGGGAAATTCGGATTAAAACTTGACCGTTGAATCAATCGGATTGATGATTCAGATTGGAGAGTGCACTTCATGTGCGGAGGCTGAGAGTGGGGGATACAATATAGGGGACAGCTAGGGCCCACACGGAAGAAAAGCTGGTGGAGGCCTCCAAGCGTGTCTGATCCTGTGCTCCTCACTTTCGTGTACCCAGTTTCTTCCTCAAATGAAAAGACGCCATATTAGTGTCTCAAAGACAACCTGTTAAAGCACCAATCAGCGTCTATATATGTTCTGAGCTCACAAAATGCGGCCTCACCTGATCATTGCCAATGGTCAAAAACATGAGAGAAGTAGGAAGAGAGAGAGAGATGCAAAGTTAGAATTGGGAAATGGCCACATTATTTTACCAATCATATTTTAGCGTAGGAATCCGTGTATAACTCAAACACACTCTCTTTTCAGCTATAAAAAGACTACGAGACAGAGAAAAAAATACGCAATTCTAGAGAGAGAAACACAATAGTCCAGAGAGAGAAAGTCTGTGGGAGACAGAGCAGTGGAGTAGAGCCTCTTCAACTGCGATTTCTGTTTGATTTTATTTTTAGTTTTAGAATTTTATTTTCTTTAGGATGTTTACATTTAATATTTTTATTTTCTTTAGTTTAATTATGTTCTAGATTTCTTTTCTAGGGCTACGATGTAGCCTAACTATGATGCTTTAATATTTTTCTTTCAATTTAGTCCATGAATTATTTTTCTTAGTTGAGTTTTTAATTCTATTCTTAATGTTTCTATTTAATTGGCTACTAAATAGATGATTTGTTAATCATAATGAAACCAGATGAAGATTTATGTGTCTAGTTTGTTGGATTGAAAACCATAAATTACATATAAAATAGGAATATATTTACATGGTTTGTGTAGTCACTATATGAGTCTCCATAAATCTTAATGAATTCTTAGTTAGTTTAATTCATATAGGAATATAGTGAATTGGTAATTAAGGGTATTTTTGCTTGAATTCGGGAGAGGATAGTGAATAAATTAGGGAATCTCGACTATCAACTAGGGGAATAATTTTAGGCTAATGAGATAGAGATTTTTTAGAGTGGATTAGTTATGGTGAAATCGGACACCCTAGGTTTATTTTCATTGATTTAAACCCTGTCTAATTTTCGTTCTACACTCTCTTTATTTTAATTTTATTTTCGTTATTTTAAGTTTTCATTTAATTTAATTTTTCTTTAGTCGATTAATTCAAATAAAGTTAGGACTAGCATAATTTCGGTAATTAGTAAAACAACAGTCTTTGTGGGACGATACTCGTTATTTCCTATTATATTACTTGTTATGATTTTGTGCGCTTGCAAATTTTCACAACAGAACTCACCAATGGGTGATTCATACTCTCCTCCAGGTCACTTCTAATCACCTTAATATTCTTATTAAGTTTATTTTCAATTGCATTCTTATAGAGAATAAATTTCTCTATAGCTTGGTCCTTACTTTTTAATAAATACACATAGCAGTATTTAGTGCTATCATTGCAAAAGTAATAAAATACTTATTGCCACCTCTTGTACGAACCAACTTTAAATCACAAATATCATTGTAAATTAAATCAAGAGATTTTGTGTTCCTTACAATTATTTGAAACGATGACCTTATCAGTTTTGTCTCAACACAAGTTTTACACTTAGAGTTAATGTGGAAAGCGTGTATATGATTCAAGCTAATTAATCTATGTAAAGTATCATAATTAATGTGTCTTAGTCTGCTATGCCCCAAATTAGAAGACTCAAGCAAGTAAGTTAAAGAATTATTGACTTTATTAATAATTGGCTTAACAGTCATTACATTGAGCTTGAATAGCCCAACATTTACATATCCTTTTCCCACAAACATTCCATTTTTGGACAAAATGACTTTATCTAGATCAAACACTATACAAAATTCATGCTTGCTAAGTAGTGAACCAAACACCAAATTCTTTCGGATTTCTAGCACATACAAAATATTATTCAGAGTCAATTCTTTCATAGATTTCATCTTCAGGATCACTTTGTCTCGACCCTCAATCTCAGACGTGGCAAAGTTTCCCATGAATAGTTTCTAATTAGTTCAAAGGAAGTGAACATTTCCTTGTCTGAGCAAACTTGCCTTGTAGTAGGGGTGTCAATCCATTATTCTTTCGGGTTAGACTCGACCAAGTTCACATTTGAAACCACTACTAAGAGACTTATATTAGATATATCTTGTGTGATGTCATCCATCATGTTTGCCTTATGGTTCTTCTTCCTCTTCGGCAGCCTACAGTCTGCAGATTTGTGATATACTTTATGACAGTTGAAACATTTATCTTAAAATTTTGACTTCTTGGAAATTCCTCCTTTAGGTCCCATCTTAGCCTATTTGCTAGATTTGTTCTTTTTAGAACTCTAGCTATGCTCCACCATATTTGTCTTAGCTCCAGCTAAAATGAGATATATTTGCTCAGATATTCTGTTGTCTTTTTCAATTCAAAGTCTATCAGATTTTCCATGCTCATTTCCTTTCGCTTATATTCAGGCAGTTTTTGAAATCCTGCCATGCATGAGGTAGCTTTTCAATGACACAACTATTTGGTAGTTTTCACTTACTACCATACCGTTGGTATGAATCTTAGGTAAAATCACTTGAATATCTTGCATTTAACTGATCACCATTTTGGAGTCCAACATCTTGTAATCAAGGAAGTGGCCCACCATAAATTTCTTGAACCTAACATCCCTTGTTTGATATTTTTAGTCTAGTGACTCCTATAATTCTTTGGCCATCCTCTTTACTTAGTACACATTATAACGAGAATCTGATAAAATATTCAACACATAGTGTTTCAACACAAGAATTCTGATACTTCCAAGCATCAATCGCATTGACTACTTGGATATCTTGCTTAACCTCTTTGAGCTATAGAGCATCCTTAGTCAAGAATCTCATGAGATTCAAGTTTGTCAGATTGAATAGCATCTTCTACTGCCACCTCTTGAAATTCAAACCATCAGATTTCTCTAGATTTTTAGCATGGCTCAAAGGAATAGAAATCAGCACCGCTAGGTTATACATAATAGACACCTTACCGCTGGCCATATCAAGCTCTTAGGAATGAGTCATGTTCTCAGCATTGACGACATCCACATTGTTTGCTGATGAATGATTAATTCATTCATAAATCAAGTATCATTTAACTCAAATAATTGTAAGTTCTCAAGTATTTTTGTTAGTTTGATGTGTTTTTGCTTTGTTTTTGTAGTTCTTATGAATAAATGAGAATTAAGATGAATTTGTGCTAAATATAAGTATTTCAACCTTTTGGATGAAAGTTGAGTCCGATACGAATGCAACGCAATAAAAATCAGGTAAAATGATGAAACGGCACCCCTGGGCAAAAAAACTATCATATTGATTTTTTAGAACCGAGAGTGTCGCGACACTGTCCAAATAGTTTCACGGCACTGCCTAGAAAACCAAGTTCCAGAGGCTAGAGCACCGCGACACTATCTAGCATCCTGAAGCACATTTTTAGAGCCAATCTGAACCTTTAATGCCATTTGGTCGAATAGTTGACATTCCACCCGATCTAGATCATCTTGGAGCCCTTTAAATATATCCTTAAGCCTCTATTTCAAGTGTGGAGAGGTAGACAGGAAACAAAACAAAGAGAGTGGCTTCAAGAGGATGCTTAAGAGGAAGGAAGCAGCTTGTGGCAAATGCTTGAGAGAGTGGCTTGAAGAGATTGAAGCTTGAAGTTCTACATCCACAAAAGAGTTCTCTCTTCCTCTTTCTCCTCCTAATTTCATTTAAATTTTGTATTATTCTTGATTATTGAATATATTTGGATATATGAAGTTCTTGTTGAAATTAGTATTGGATTCTCCTATGTTAAACTAATTGTTATATGCTTGGGGAATGATGCAGCTTAAACTTTGATTCTATATCTTGATTTCCAATATATTCTTGAATTTATTTATGTTATTCCATGCTTAATGCTTCTCAACTACTTAGCTACTAGTTGAATGATTTAGTTTCTAGAATTTGGCACTTGAGAAAAGGAATTTTAGAAACAATCATAGGATAGTATAACCTAGGACTTGTGGAGTTTGAGAAAACCTATAATTCCTTTGATGCTATGATTAAAGAACCATTGAACATAATAACTTCTTAGTTTCTAGGTTCGGAATAGAGATATTAGAACCGGGATTTAGGAATGATTTCACTCGGCACTTGAGAGAGGGAGTTGAAATACCTTTGGGTTATTGGCTTATAAACTAGGAATAATTGATTAGAATGCAATTGGTGATCAAAGGACATAGTTGGTGGTTAGGTGAATTCAATCCCTTAGTATATTTGTGCTTTGAGTTTCCATATTTTATTTTCGTATTTATATTTGTATTTGTATTTATTCAACTATAAATTCATTTAGTTTGGTTGCCTAGATAAAGTTAAGTTACGATAATTCTTGTACTTAATGATTATTTAACACCCAATTCCTCGTGAGATCGACAACACTATACTTATCACTTTATTAGTTTTTTACGATCCGTGCACTTACGGTTATTTTACATATATGCATTTTAGCATAACAAGTTTTTGGCACCATTATTAGGAGATTGGTCTTTTAGATTATTGTTAATATTGGGAGTAAGTAACTTGATTTTAATTTAGGCGTCTATTTTTATTCTTTTAATTTTTATTTTTAAATTTTTGTTTTGCGAGGTTCTTAGAGATGTTAGATCAACAAGTCCTCTTGTAGTTTTCTCAGCGAGACTCGGAGCTATTTTATTGTGTATGGTTGAGATACAAGGAGTTGTTCACACTATGTCCGAACCATGGTCTATCTCTAGAGTATCAAATACAAAATTTCCTCAACAACCTTCGGCCCGAAACAAGAATATGGGTGGAAAAAGGAAAAAAGAAAGCTTATTAGTTGTTGTAAGACATGACTGACTTTGACTATATGAGTTGGAGATATCTACTAAGCCATCTTGATTTGGGAGATAACTCTAACATTTTGGTGCTATGGTGTGATACTCAATATCATGAAGCGGAGCCTTCTCCTGACCTTGGGTATCTTTTTGCACAATTTTTGGAGGAGACAAGACTTTGCCATGAGGAGTGGGAGAGAAGGAAGACTGTTCTTAACTTACAAATTGAGTCTCTATATGACACTATTGAAGCCATGACAAGAACCGTGGTTATGATACATGCATAAGTTACAAATACTGATGAAAGGCACCACGAGGAGCCGGGTACAAGCGGGAGAATCTTGGGTTTGTTTGATGATGATGACTCAAGTGACGAGGAGAATCAAGAGTGGATCAAGGAGGAGGAATTACAAGACAACACTTGTGAATCTTTACTCTTTGAGATCCAATTCATCATGGCACCACCATTCATTAAAGATCACATCTATGACGATCCTATGTGGCTAACACCTCCTCTACTACTGCTAGCACTGTTCATTCAAGCCCACCAAATACATGTATTGGTGCCAAATCAAGGTGAGCGTACGAGCCGATCACTTCCATATATCACCAAGCTTGAGGGCAGTAAAAAATAAGACCCATTTGTTATGTTGTATGACACATACTTGGGGCGGAAGCTACTATTTGATGAGCTTCGCCAAATTGTGTATAAATAAGACTAAAGATGTAACTTATGGAGAGGAGTCCCACACTACCTAAGTTAAAGTCACCATACCCGAAACACCACCCCTGCCAACCTTAATAGGAGGTCAAAATATCTCGCCTCCTTAGTACGTATTCTTTTTCCTTGTACATATATTAAATATTTAAATTTTGAGAATATTGCCAATGTTGAGTTTGAGGGTGAGAGCGTTTACTGATCAATTATTTATTGAGTATAGCTTTGCTTGTGTGTTGGTAGTTGTGATTTTTCTTCTTATGAGTTGGTTTCTTTTCGCAAATTTTTTATTTGCTTTTATTTTTCTTTTACTTGTTTGAATATGTCGTGAGTTTTTTTAAGATGAGATAACTCATTATTGATGATGAGTTTAGTCACTAAATGTTCTTCAGGTCTTTTGAAATACAATTCATTGAAATTACTGTGTGCTTTACTCGTATTAATTGAACCTTATTCTTGATTCTACATATTTAAGTACGATAATCGTGATCACTTGGCTCTTTGAGCTTTTGGAGAATACTTATGTGCATTAGATAGGTATTGATATCTCATGAACTCTAGAACCCATTTGAGTGAAGCTTAAGATGAAATTCGATATTAAGTGTCATTGGAGAAATGATTTAGGCCAACTTTGGACCGTTTCAGCCTTTTAAGCTAAATTTAATACATTATCATCTTGGTACTCCCATAACCTTAATACATTATCATCCTAGTACACCCATTTTAAGCATATTTGTACCTTTCTTTTTTTACCACATTTTAGCCAAATCAAAATAATGACTACCAACCTTTATCTTTTAAGCATGTTGATTTTTTTTAAGAGTTAATTTGTATTATATTCATGTTGGGAGGAAAGGTGGTATTATAAACCAAAAAAAAAAAAAATAATAATAATAATAAATAAGTGTTTGGCAGAGTGTTGATAGAGGAGAAATTTAGTTAAAAAAAAAAGTGTGAGAGTGTTATTTGGTGTACCAAGGAATAACTCTACAAAGGTCCTAGATTTATGTGCTTAAGGGTAATTTAAATCTCAAATATTTCTAAAATTATCTTACCTTTGCCCAAGCCGACATTACAAGCTTAATGATTGCCTTTTGGTTTTTGATAATATACTAACATACATTAGTGGGGAGCGATATGAAAAATGGGTATATGGTAATTCTAAATTACATCATATAGAGATCTTTCATTGCCTATCAAAATACATAAGTCTATCTGAAGTTCATTTTGTTAAGTGGTATTGATTTTGCACACATTTACACTTTGAGAGTCTTGAGCGGGGTTAAATTGATGCTTGAAGTTAAAAATCTTAAAAATCTCAATGTTTGTATTTCCTTTAAGCTTGGAACATTTTATGACTTCGGAGATACTTGCACAGTTTTTTATTTGATACGAAACTCACACTTTGTCATTAATGTGTTTAGTACTTAATTTAAGTTTTTCATTTCTCTTTTTTTTTTTTTGTTTTTCTTGTAGATAAGCAAATATTCGAGTTTTGGGATATTTGATGAGTGATTAATTCACTCACAAGTTAAGTATCATTTAATTCAAATAATTATAAGTTCTCAAGCATTTTTGTCGGTTTCATGTATTTTACTTTGTTTTTGTAGTTCTTATGAAGAAATGAGAATCAAGATGAATTATGCTAAATATGGGTATTTCAACCTTTTTGGATAAAAGTTGAGTCCTATACGAATGCAACGCAATGAAAATCAGGCAAAACGAAGCTAAAACGACGAAACAGTATCCCCAGGTAGAAGAGTTATCGTGCTAATTTTTCAGAACTGAGAGCACCGTGGCACTATCCAAGTAGCGTTGTGGCGCTACCTGAAAAACCGAGTTCTAGAGGCTAGAGCACTATGGCACTTGCCAGGGAGAGCCGCGGTACTACCCAGCATCTTGAAGCGCATTTTTAGCAAGTTTTTAGAGTCAATCTGGACCATTGATCCCATCTAACCGAATGGGTGATATTCCACCCGGCCTAGGTCACCTTGGAGCCCTTGAAATACATCATTAAGCCTCCATTTTAATTGTGGAGAGTTTAAGAGGAAACAAAATAAAGAGAGCTCAAAAATCCTAGAGAGGAAGGAGCTTAGAGCAAAAATCTTAGAGAGGATCCTTGAGAGAGTGGCTTAAAGAGATTGAAGCTTAAAGTTCTACCTCTACAAAAGAGTTTTCTCTTCCTCTTTCTCACCCTAATTTCATTTGAATTATATATTATGCTTGATTATTGAATATATTTGGATATATGAAATTCTTGTTAAAATTAGTATTGGATTAACCTATGTTGAACTAATTATTATATGCTTGGGGAATCATGTAACTTAAACTTTGATTCTATGTCTTGATTTTCAATATATTCTTGAATTTATTTATGCTATTCCATGTTTAATACTTCTCAACTAATTAGCTACTAGTTGGATGATTTGGTTTCTAGAATTTAGCACTTAAGAAAGAAAATTTTACAAACAATCATATAATAGTATAACTTAGGACTTGTAGAGTTTGAGAGAACCTATAATTCCTTTGAAGATAGTAAATGGGTCGGTTTGAAAATAAATAACTATTGAACATAATGAAGGATTTAGGAACAATTTCACTCGGAACGCGAAAGAGGGATTAGAAATACCTTTGAATTCTTGGCTTATAAACTAAGAATAATATTAGAATACAATTGATGATTAAAAGATATAGTTGATTCTTAGGTGAATTCAATACCCTAGTATATTTTTGCATTGAGTTTTTATATTTTATTTTTATATTTATATTTGTATTTATATTTATTTAATTATAAATTTATTTAGTTTGGTTGCCTAGATAAAGTTAAGTCATGATAATTCTGGTACTTAAAGATCATTTAATACCCAATTCCTCGTGAGATCGACAACTCTATACTTATCACTTTATTACTTGTTCGCGACCTGTGCACTTGTGGTTATTTATGTATATACATTTTAGCTTAACATTTGCCTTATCTGAAATTAATTAATCAACGATTATTAATTTCTATGCATCAAATCGTTCCTAAGAAAGACCGGAGGGTTTACAAATAGGTCCCGCTTAATATTCCACCTCCTTAGACAAAGTTTTAAAGAAACTCTAAGAAAAGACGTGGAGAGGTCGCAGATGCTTCATCTTAAAACCCGGTCTCCTTAGACAGAACCTCTCTTCTTTTTTCCAAACAGGTTAGAATTTAATATAACATATAATTTCCAAAAATATAGGCCACGTGTGGCCACCTGCCCCCTCATTTTTTTTTTCCTTTTTTAAATTAGAAAAAATAAAAAAATAGCAACAAAAAATTTTTTGGAAAAAATTTAGTTTTTCAAACTTTTTGAAATATATTCATGAATCTATCAAACAAAAAATTCAAGAACACACAGAACATAATTTTACTAGAATTATAATCCACATGTTTTCTCATCATGTAAGAAAAAAATCAATAGTATATGTAATCAAACATCATTCATCACCATGAATCATTTAATTATCATAAACAAAAATTGCTCAAGTTCAATCACATAACCTAGATCATACTAAATAATATGCTATACATGTGAACCTATGTTCTAGATACCAACTGCTAGAAATTAAATTAATACTTTAGAAAAAATCATACATGTATGAAATCAATAGAAAATGTATGAACCCTTCATGAACACAGTGGAAAAATTAACAGATTTAGGTTTTAAAACTTTGACATGAAAATAATTTTTATAGCCATAGATCATGCATATATCAAATACAGGATCACGTATAACATAAATCAAATCTAGATGCATAAACCCTAGAGATTAGATTTGGGGTTTACCTCTTATAGCGTGCTCCTCCTTGATCTCTTTATTGATGGTGATCAAATCTTCAACCCTAGGTCTTCTTGTCTATGCTTGGGCTTTTGGTTAATGAGGTAAGTGGGTACTAAGTTGAATTCTTTGTTGGAGAATTGTGAAGAACTCCTTCCTGATCTTTTAGTCATACTTATTTGAGATGAGTATGTGAGATTTCTAAAAAATGATTTTCTTCTCTCTAGAATGTGTATGGCCAAATTGCACAGCGACTTTAGTTCACAGTGCTTTGCCGAAATTCACTTTTTCTCTCATTCTCTGTGGCGTGTTGGACTAGTACTAGGTTGGTCCAGCTTTGGTTGTATTTTTATAAATATCTAACCCAGGTAACATATTTATAAAAATACTAATTTCTGTGTAGAATTATTATTTTACACAGTTTCATGATACTAATTTCATGAAAAACACCAATCAATTAATGAGTTTTATTAAGCTAGACAAGAGACTTAATAGATCTAAATAACCTAAGCTCCAATAGTATAATAACTACAAAATAACTCTTATTATTGTATTTTTATAAATAATATTAGTAAAGGGAATACTCCACCAGAGGTCCAACACTGCATTAATAGATTAAATGTCATACTTTTTATAGAGATTTAATCAACTAGCCTTAATTAACCGATCCATCTACCATATTCTATACCACATGTAGAATCCCTATACAATATTGTAGTTGGATAGTAGACACAATATGCACAATACACAAATAAACATAATAATTTATAAGAGTAATTGAGTAATTATTTATTATGGCCAAATTATATCAGATCTTGATTTTCTGCATAGAGAGAGAGAGAGAGAGAGAGAGAGAGAGAGAGAGAGACCACTCGTATGTTTAGCCTTTACAGAATAAGAATGAGAGGAGAGAGACCACTCGTATGTTCAGCCTTTACAGAANTCAAACATAAGAATCAATTGAACTCATTAAGTTACCTTAATAAATTGGATTATGTACATACCTCTCATATAAAATTCTTGTATATTAAATAGACAGTTGAATAGCAACCACAAGTACATTTAACTAATTCATCAATCATAAATAGGACATTTTCTCAGTTTGTCAATCATAAATAGGAAAAGAAGAACTTTGTGTTACCAATCATAAGATAAAATCAAGGATTCAGTGGGTAAGGTTCTAGTCGATTGCAATTTGGAGGAAACTAGCGTAATGAAGGAAATCATAATACCCCTCCAACACATATTTATCCTTAAGTTACTATATTTCTATCAACGAATATTATAATCGATAATTTTGTTCACAATAGCTATTTAGACAAAATTATCAACTATTCATAAATTGAATACTAAGATCTTAGATTTAATTATTCCATGAATCTTGAAAGACCCTAAAGTGGCATTAATGTATAATGTCCTTAACTATTTGGTGTTTTCATCAATTCACAAATCCTAACCTCTAATATGCTAAAGTTTGCCTCTAATTTTATAGTGGCTAATCTTTTAACAAATCAAAAGGCTACAACCTATGAAAGCAAGTCCAATCAAATATCAAAGATTAAGATTTACTACAATCTTTAGTAAATAAAGTGTTCCATCTTTATTTACATATTGTGAACTAGTTAATTTAGACTTAGATAAAGAAACAAGTCTCCCCATAATTAACACATAATCATGTTTGTTTCTTTATACACAAATAAAGTCATGAAATCTTTTTCAGATAAATAAATTATTCAACTGAGACAGTTAATCTAGCAAATATCATAATTGCATATAAAAGAAAATTATTTACACTAAAAGGGTAAAATTAGAAATATACTTTTGAGGACAAATATCCCGACAAATAGTACATAGAATTGTGAAACTTCAGGGATTTTTCAATTTAGGGGGAAGCTTCCTTTGAATGATAGCACTATACTCTTCCATTAAGACAATGGTTTCAAAGTCACCCAATCTCATTTTCTTAGACAAGATATCATTTATGAACATTACAATGCATCCGCAAAGGGGATATCAATATAAAGCTTTTTAAATACTAAAAGAAACTTGGAGAATTTCTTGTCTAGCTTTTGCTTGTGAAACCTTTGAGAAAAAGATAGAGGTGGGTTGTAATGGGTAGGCTCAATTGAAGAAGGTTTGGATGACAGCTTCTCTTGCACTTTCTCTTCAACAGCCTTCTCATTCTCCTCAATTTGTTCCCCATCAACAAGTTCTTCGTCACAAGGTTTAGAGGATGAAGTGGCCTTTTCAAGATTCTCATTCAACTCTTTATCACTTCAAAGTGTTAAGCTTTGCATTCCTCTTTGCCGTCACTTTTTGGATTGAGCTCTGTGTTGCTAGGCAGAGTACCTTGAGGGCAGTTATTGATAGCTTTTACAAGTTGCCCCACTTGTACTTCAAAATTTTTAATGGAGGTTGCTTGATTTTGAAAGAGAGCATCAGTCTTGCTCATGAATTGCTCACTCTTGGTCATATATTGATCTATCAAGCCTTCCAAAGATAATTTCTTTTCTTGGACCAGTGGTTGTTAAGGAAAACCCAGTAGATACATTGGCCTATTGTTAGATGAAGCTGAAGGCCCATGATTTTTGCTCCGTGAGAAGTTGTGATGATTCTTCCAATCTATATTGTAAAAGTTAGAGTGAGGGTTGTTTTGTTGCGTATTGCAATTGGTGACAAATTGTACAGACTCCAAGTTGTTAGGGCACCCTTTTTGGTATAATTTCGACCATAAATATCACACACCACAAATAGACTTTAAATAGCATGCAAACCCAAGGTATCAAACCTTTTGTTCAAAGTGGCCAATTGTGAAAAAATGGTAATGGTAGTATCGACATCATGTATACCATCAGTCTTCTTAGGCAACACTCTCTCTGATGACCATTGATAGTTATTGGAAGCCATTTATTCGAGTAAGTTGTATGCATTATCAATAACTTCCCCGTAATAGCTCCATCCACAGCAGCATCTATAATGGTCTTGTATGTAACATCCCCTGATCCCACACGCGTACGTAAGAGATATTCATAAAAATATTTAGTAAGATCGGCAGACGCTACTCGACTTAGAACTGATAAAATGGTGAAAATTTAAAACTTTTTAAACTTTCTGGGAGAAAACAGGAAATTCCACTCGTAATTATATATAATCTAATGTATACGTATATACATACTCACATAGTGGACCTCTCAGAAAAAATATACATAATGTACACACACTCAAACTGATACAAAATTTTTAGTCAGAAAATCACAGCGTCAAAATGCTCATATACACAAGCCGCGGTCAGAAAGTAGGCGCTCTTCCTCTAATCTCAAATATCAGCAGTACCCTCTGCAATGTAAGAATATAAGTGAGTATGAAACTCAGTAAGTAACACATACCGATGCAGAATGCACGTGATAGAGAACAGATAATCATATGAATTGTATCCCTGTGTATATTGTATTGCCTGACAAGACCGTGAATCGCATACTGAGCCACTCAGAGAATATATAACATATCATGAGCAATATGGAGGTCTTGAGCCCCAGAGAATCCCCTTTGTGTACAGCAAAGGTCCACCCCATACCGCCGTCCGAGTATTCCCAAAGGAACCATATTTTCCCCAAAAGAACCAGAGTGTCCCCGAAGGAACCAGAGAGTTTCCCTGAAGGAACCATATCACATATTTGGGCGCTGGCCTGCCACACCCTATTCACCAATAATCGTCAGGCAATATAAATACACCACGTGTTCATGTCTCATGCAAAACTGAATAACAGATGTGTATGTACATATATTCACAAATTCCATAACCACATATTTCACAGATTTACAGAAATAAATAATTTCTTACATTGCAGGTGCGACATTACTTACCGCGATTCCAAGCCTTAAAGTGATCTCTTGTAAAATGCTCTTTACTCACGGTATAATTGAGTACCCTAATATTAGTCAATGTCATATACGTTTGATCATTATACGTGTATTACTAAAAAAAACTAAATTTTCTTGAACGTGTATTGGCATTTTATCTTGTTTCATGCATAAAAATTTAAAACACCAACCAATGATAGAAGAACAAACAAGACTAAATCAAACAAAAAAATTAGAACAAAATAATAAATTCCCAAAATTTACTCTTTTCTTTTTCTTCTTTTTTTTTTTCCTTTTTTTTTTTTATAAATGTGTACCTTGAGCCAATTATCAGTTAAGTACCGTAATTAAACTCGTCTTAATAGTTACCAAAAACAAAGGGTAAAAAGAATCACAAGAATAATTAATTTAACTAGAAATTAAATATTTGTAAACCTTAGCACATAATTTGTAACTCAAAAGAATAAATTACCAAATAAAATAATACACATATTTACACACATGTAGCTTGTACATAGTAATTCATCCCAACCTAGAAATCTGATATCTAGACTTAATTATAAATATAAAAATAGTTTACTAGAACTGAAGCATTATTTAATTGGTATTATCATAATAACATATACATATATAGACAAATTCATCATTCCTAAACTAGAATTCCTAAGTCTGAAGCAATGGTTATTAAGCTAAAAAAAAAGAAAAAAGAAATTAAGAATATAAATGAACGTGAAAAAGTGCAAAACCACATGGCCTAGATAATTACATTATTTAAAATCCAATATGTGTACTACAGATCAAGAAATGGTCATATACCTCACAACAAGTACAAATAGTAATAAATACAACTAATAACACAAAACGTACCTTCAACTTCCTAGAAAACCGAAAAGAGCACAATCTTCAAAACTTGATTTTTGGAAGTAACAGATTGTTTTGAAATAAAATTGATCAAGGAAACATAGTTATGAGTTGTATAAATTCGTTTAAGAGGAAA
Organism: Trema orientale; assembly: GCA_002914845.1. Lineage (NCBI taxonomy): Eukaryota > Viridiplantae > Streptophyta > Magnoliopsida > Rosales > Cannabaceae > Trema > Trema orientale. Next base: position 25,481 of record JXTC01000556.1, on the reverse strand, counting down.
AGATAGAGAAAGTTGAGTAGATAGGAGAAAAGTCTCGGTGGAAGACTCTAGGAATACTATACCTTTTTAACATATATATAGCTTGCATCCTATATAACCTTGCTGACTTAAAATAGTCGGTAGTAAATTACTTTATTTATTATTATTAATACTATTATTATTATTTTTAAAACGTAAAAATAATTTACTAATACAAGTACTTGTACATTCATAACTCAAAACATAAAATGTATCTAAAATATATGCCTAACGATAAAGCGAAATAATAAAATCTACTTAATATTACTTGGTTCAAAATTATTAAAATAAAATAGGATACTTAGAAATTGTCACTATAATTAAAATAAAACAAAATTATATCTATCAATTGAGATAGCTAGCTAAATATATATAATTTTGTTTATATATCATGAAATGACAAATTTTAATCATGCTAACAAAATTAAATAATTCTAGTGGATAGCAATAAACAATTTATAATGTTATCAAATTAACTTAAGACACGTCAAATTAGTACTAATGAGTAGATTTTGAGCATTTCACTGCAAAATTACCGCAAACAAAAATTATAAAAATAACCAATATACTAAAACAAATACCCGAAATTATACGCCTAAATGCATTAATATATATAAAAGAAAATATTATGCAGTCATGTTATATTGGCTCTTTAATTATGTGAGGAAATAGGTGTCACATGAAATTCAGAAATAAAATTAAAGAAAATAAAGTGTTATGTAATGACGTTATTATTGGCTATTTAATATTGTGAGGAGCTGGGTATCATATAAGACTTTCGGATATCACATTGTAGAACTACCTAAACCATTATAAAATGTTTGCACTTGAAGCCACTTTAGAATTCCATGGTGAGGGCATCTTCTAAGTAAGTCCTTATACCTCTCCCAAGTCTCATAGAGTGACTCGGAATCATATTGTACAAATGAGATAATGTCATTCCTCATCTTTGTCATCTTTGCCGGTGGAAAGAATTTAGCAAGAAGCTTTTGGGCAAATCTACCTATATGGTGATGGAACCCAATGGTAGAGAGCTCAGCCAACTCTTTGCCTTATCCTGGAGTAAGAAAGGAAAGAGCCTAAGATAGATAACATCATTACTAACTCTATTGTTCTTGAATGTATCACATATCTCTAAGAAGTTTGCAATATAGGAGTTAGGATTGTCATAGGGTGATCTTCCAAATTGTACCAAGGTTTGGATCATTTGGATGGTTGTTGGCTTTGGATCATTTGGATGGTTGTTGGCTTGATTTCAAAATCATTAGGTTGTACGGTCGGCCTCCGAATGCTAGAGTAGACCACATCCACTAATAGCACGGCATAGTCCCTCAACATCCTAGGTTCACTTCCATTCGGTTGCTCTCTAATATTTTGCCCTTGCTTAGCCATGTTGGCACAACTAGATGAAGCTTAAGCCTTCTCTTTACGAAGTTTTCTAAGAGTTTACGAAGTTTTCTAAGAGTTCTCTCAATTTCCAAATCAAGAGGAATAAGTTCTAAGCCTTGCGATCATCGCATATAAAAGCAAAATAGTACATAAAATTAGAAACGAAAATTTGAACTAAAATTAGAATCACATAGCATTAATATTAGCAAAGATATAGTGCCACAATCCCCGACAACATCGGCAAAAACTTGTTGTGTGTTTATTAACACTATAGAATTACAAGTGCACAATGCTGATTACAAGTAATAAAATGATGAGTTAAGTATCATCCATAGAGATTGCTACTACTTCAATGCTAATTATTAAAATTGTAATGATTCTAAAATTATCCAAACAAGGAAGATGATGAAGATTTTTAAGTAAACTAGGAACGTAAAAAGACATTTGAAAAGCAAGTGAAAATATGTTTAAATTCAATAGAAAAAGAGTCTAGAATTGCTAGCTACCCGATCTCTCTTATTGTGCTTTTTTACCTCTCTTTCACTGTAATTAATTTAACTAAATTGTTGTTAACCGGATGAGCTAATGTATTTACAAGCTTCCTCTGTTGTCATACAAGTATTTTCACTCAAACCAACCTACTATATTCCTATGAGGATAAAAATTGAATGCAATCACTAAGAGCAAACATCTCAAGTGGTTTCACACACTAATTAGATATATTCCTATCCGAACTGAATATATGCTTCTCTATCTAAGACTAAATATATAACTTAGTTTTCAATCCATCATGTATTTCCAAAAAATCAAACTAGCTATTGGCCGAGTAACTCGTAACATTAAGCATCAGATAGAGAAACTAAGCAATTTTAGGCAATTAGAAGTAGAAAAGAGAGAGCAATAGGCACAATATCATAAGGTTGGTTCATATAGCAAGTTTAGACAATAGAGACTTAGTTCATAGTAAAAATAGAGAGAACAATAATATCCAAATAAAATTCCATTGAATAATAAGAACAATCAAAAAAGGAGAAGAGTTTGAGAATGAAACTAGTTGTAGATTAATATTCTTATAATGTTTGAGAGTCGAAATCCTTCAATAGATGATACAATGAGCTCTAATGAAATCCTCTCTAATTTTCACCATAAATTTTCTCTCACAAAACTAGAAATTTGAAATAAAACTAACAATATTTTTTTTCTCTCTCCGGGAATGTCTTCTTGGAGTTCTTTCTCTCTCTCTAAGGATAAAATTGAGCTAGGCTCCTCTCTGTGGGAATCAATCAGCCTCCATCTCCCTTAGTAGGGTTTTTAATAAAATGGCTCTTACATACTTAAGGCAGGTCAAATCTGGACCCTTGGATCGCCAAAAAGATAATCTTAGGTGTCCATTTTTGACCTAGGACACGGAAGGGGTGCTGTGGCGCTGAATGGGGCGCCGTAGTGGCCAAAAAATTTGTAAAATCTAGAACTGGCACTGCTGTACTGGTGCTGTATTGCCACTTCACATGCTGCGCTAGCGCCGCCCACCATTGGACTGGCGTTGTAGCACCTTCTGTTGGAAAAGTGGCACCGCACCAAGCCATGGGCTATTTTGGCCCAGTTCGACCCTTGGGTGTCGAGGTGCCACTTGTCTTCCCTAGTTGCTCCTTTTCCCTCCCTTTTCACGTATTTTTTTGCATCAACACCCCTTGTTTTATCTCCTACATACAAAAATAAACAAAACATTAAAATAACACTAAATACACAATAAATGACTTAATTTTTCAAAAAATCTTAGCAAAAACAAAGTAAGTAAAGTATGAAATAATTCCATTTTATAGAATTATCGAGTATACGAGTATACGATTTTGAAGTACTCACTGAATAGATTGAGAATCCACTATAACCTATCAAAAATACTAAGTAAGTCCTACTTAATTTTGTACTCCAAAATGGTTCGTAATAACTGTGTTTAGTACCAATTTTTCCAACATATATTTCCCTCTACATTGATATATGCATATTACCTTGCCCTTTTTTTATTCAAATTGAAATTGTAAACATAAATTCTCTTAAAATCAAGAGTCGTCTTTGAATCGTGCTAATCTTTTTTTTTTTTTTTTTTCCCTTCTTCTTCTTACATAACTCAAATAGCATGTCCAAACTTCTTATATATACATTCGTTTAAATTGTTAACATGTATGATGCGTCATCTATTACTTCAATTAGTTGGACATGATGGATTGAGATACCAAAATCAGACTGATTATAAATTTGAGTTCTTAATTACATATTAGATATGATCTTGATGACCAATTTAATAATATTATTACGTTTTAAGAATTTGCTTGCAGAGTTTAACGTTGTTGAAGAAAATGATGGTGTAGCGTACGTAGGCAGGAGTGAATTCATTAATTGTAATCTCTCCCAACCTTTAGCTGCAATGTCCGGAATATCTAGCGGAACTAAATTTGGAGACATTTTAGAAGACGGCGGCTATAATATATAAACAGCTCTTTGGTCTCCAACTGCATGAAAGGACAAAACATTTTCATTGACGTTGCTAATGAAAGCAGTATCATTACCACTTCTAGTCCTTAAGTTACTACATACTATGTATACTATATACTCTTATCTCCCATTTGGCAGTTAAGTTTTAAATTAGCATGTAATTTTCTTAACAATAAGTGATACCCTTAGACTTAATTGGGTGCAATGAGGACATATGCCTAATTAAATTTTTGGAAAGAATCTGAGTTTAATGAGGATTAAGAGACCAAGAAGATTTGTCTCCGTTAGTTAGCGGGCTTCTTATAGTTAAAGTACACGAAATTACCAATATTGTAGGAAGAAAGACTTCAAAGGGTAGAAATATTAGTTTATGTGTCTCATTCAACACAAATGGATCGACTCGTTTATTATTAACATATTAATTCGCACAATCTTATTCAGGCATCCGATGCTCTACGTACGTGTAGGGATATGACTAGGTTTATTACAGTATTAGTCTATTCTAAATAATTTTTTACCAATTACTTGCTATCATTTATTCAGAACTGATGTGAGATGCTGTCTTTAATATAATGTGTTGTACCCGCTGGTTTTTTTTTCCAATCAAAAGGAAATTATTGACTGATATTCGTAATAATCAATCCAACGTAGAAAAGTAATAATAACAGTAAACAAACAACAGATGAAAATATTATTGTGTTCAACTAATAATTAAGGAGAAAACACATCCCTAATGGGGTGGGTAGGGATTGAGTAATAATAAGTATTTTCTTTTAATTTGTAATAAGTATAGGTCATTAATTAAGTCCCACTTTAGAGAGGGGGGGAATACAGTATCTAACAATGAAATATTATAAGTAAAGTTCTATGAGAAATAATTCCTCTCCACTTTTTTAAATTACCTCTGCCATCAGAGTTCGCTCTTCCATTATACTGCGACAAATGTCTTATGAACTAATAAATATATAACATTCTTTAATATTGTTCGGGATTAGATTTAGATATATAAGTTCAGGATTATTTTTCTCTTTTTTATCTATTTTATTGTCGTAAGATCTATGCGAAATTGATTACTGTAGAAGCGAGCTGCGTTTCTTCTTTCAAATGGGTCTAAAATATTGAATTTGTCTTCTTATAAGAAATTGATTACCTGAGGTAGGTAAGGCCTGCATCCAATATTCAATGTTAATATTTTTTTCCTTTAAAAGCTTAACTACTAATATTGATCTACTAATACTTATCTATTCCCTTCTTAAAAAATTTTTTTGATCTATTATAAAAAGACCAAATAAATTGCTATAAATACACCTACTCCCATACTAGCCTTTTCTGTATATTATTAAAGGACTGCACGCCATATAAAGAAAAGAGAGTGGTGTGAGACTTTGAATTTCCTTGCTTTATAGTTTGGTTTCTTTGAATGTTTTTATTTGGAGATTCATTTTCGGGAAATGTCAGTGTCATGGAGACGTGGTTGATGACAAAATTATATACATGAAGGCCTAACGTGTAAAAACCGGTTTCTAAGAAGGGTAAAAATGTAATTTGTGGCCAAAGGCACTGTGGTAATTTTGCATTTTCAGAATATAAAATTGAAAATATCTGAAAGAAACTTGGACATTATTAAATCTAGATTCATTTGGGCGAAAGTTTAAAGACAATTTGAAAAAAGGGACTAAAGAGCAATTTTTGGAGGGCGTAAATGTAAGAAAACTTATAAAAAGGGTAAAAATTTGCATTTACGAAACAGTGCCTAGTGAATCAGAAATTGCCACAGGATCTACATATCAAAAATTGCCCATAAATCCTCCCTCTCCTCTTCTTCTTCATAGAAGACCCCCAAAGCTCCAAAACTCTCCCACGGTCACTGCCTGATGCGCGCCCCAAGACCTCCGCCTGCCACCGATGATCTATCTAGCGCCACCGCCACTCGCCGTCCACCGTAGAAAGAGCAAGAGGCCCAAGAAAGTCACGCCTTTTGTGGCATTTTTCGGAGATTTAGTCGCCGTTGGCTGTCGTCTCACCCTAACACTGGCAAGTGTGGCCTCCACTCTACATTGTCAATTGTTTTCAGTAGGTGGCAGCCGTCAATTTGTTGCCGGGATTGATTTTCCGGAATTTTTGCTATTAATATAAATTATTTGTGATATTTTTGTAATTATTTTCGTTAACTAATTATTTAGGCCGTGAAAGTTATATGAGGTGAAAGAAGAGATTAAAGCATGAATAAATATAGTGATGTTGTGTTTAATTGAAATCCGGAGACGGGTGAATTTTTGAATTGAAAAAGTGATATTTTTCTAATTCGGAATAAAAAGTGGTATTTTTGTAATTTAACATAGTATTGGGCTGAAAGTTTGATAAAACTGAAAATGGGCCTCGGGCCGAGACTAGAAAAATGGCAGTTTCTGAAATATGTTTGCAAAGTTATTATTTTTATAAATAACTAGAGAAATTTGGATTTTTCTATTATTTTTAGAAAAGTGGTATTTTTGAAACTTTCAGATTTAAGGCCCGTTTTAGGCGTGAGACCTCGAGACGAAATTTTGACTTCAAATTTGGATTCAGTGAGGTCGAAAGCTGAACTTTGATGCATGACATTGATATGTTTCGAGATGATACGAATTTCGAGACACAAGGCTCGTGACTAGTCTCGTTTTATGTGCCATAGCCGGGTTTCAGCCTAGAACGCAGATTGGTCAAATTATATGTCTGTTTAATGCCACAACCTAGCTATTTTGAACACTATAAATTTAATGGTGATGTTTGTTTTGCCATTCAGGACTCAATTAGAAAAATAATTTTCTGAAACAAGCAAATTTGGTTTCTAATTCGCCGAACGGACTTCCAAATGACACATGGGAATTAGCACGAGCTTTGATAGCAAACTCTTGCGTTCAATAGAGGTAGGGGATTGATTACTAACCTTTTATAAAAACATAAATATATTTGAATTATTTTACCTATTGTTAAAATTTCGTGAGTTGAATATTATTTATTTAATTTTGGGAATTATTTTGAATAAATGTGATATTTTGAAATAAAACTTATTGGATGGTTATTTTATGATTTTATAACAAATGGTGTATAGTCTCATCAATGTCATTCATATAGCATTGCATACAATTATGACACTTACGTGGCCGTGGACTTACAGTACCCAAAGAGGGTGCTTAGACTTGGGTACCCTATTAGTATGGATATGTACACTTATTTTAGAAATATGTTTGGTAAAGATTTGGAATTTATCAACCTTTAGATTTTGAAAATATATTTGATAAAAGTTTAGAATTTGTGAATCTTTGGAACATAGAAACGCATTTGTAAAGATTGTAGTTTGGTGAATCTTTGAACAGTTGTTTATAAATAGATTTTATAAACAATTTAAAACAAGTTAGTAACTATGCAGGAATTTAGATTGAAATATTTTATTGTTTAAAACTTGGAATCGATTCTCTATTGGGCGTTAGCTCATCCCCCTTCCTTCCTCTCAGGTAGTGTCCTATATGATGTGAAAAACTCAGGAGCAGAATGAGTTGAAGAAAGCTTGTTACTAATTTTAATAATTGGTAATTACTTGGAAGACTCTTATATTTAATTGTTTGAATTTTTTAGAAGTACTATATAGCTCATATTTTGGATTTGTTCTATATAACTACTATGCCTAGTTTTTGAGAATAATAATGACACACTGAAAATATTTTATCAATTACATTATCAATTTATCTCTAATGGTGATCATATATCTGTGGGAATTTATATTTTAAATTATTTTATGGACTTTTTTCTAAACTTTCGGTTTAAAACTGCTTGTCGTTTTTCTTAAAAATTGAAGTTTATAAATTTTTCCAAAACGACTAATAAATTTTCACTTGTGAAATTTCCTTTCTACCACTGACTTAGAGTTTTGGTCGTGATGTATTCTTCTCCCCATTTCTTCGTGATTTATTACTTATTTGTTTGTTTATTTATATTCACTTCAATAACAAAGCAAACTAAAATTAAAAATTGTTCCGGCCCTTCGTTCTCAGCTACATGGCCAACAATACTTTGTAGTCCCTTTCGATATATGATATTATTAATAAAACTATTTATTGAGTAATCTGACTGAATAATGATTCTCTCTTTTTTTTTTGAAGAGAGATTAATTATTCTCTCAGTTCCTAAATTATTGAGAAAATATAATTTTGTTACTTAGTTTTTAAAATTTTTCGTTTAGTCCTTAAACTTTAAAATTACTAAATGTTAGTTCATAGACTTGTTCCATTGTATGTATATATATCTGCATAATTTAAGGTCAGAATAAATAATAATTTCATACAAGAATTGATTATAATAGTATCAGTTCCTAAACTGAAAAATAAAAAATGTTACAGTCCTTTTCTGTTAAGTATTTAATGAAAAAATGATAAGAGAAGACAAAGACTAAGGAAGAACAATTTTTAAAGTTTAAGAATCAGAAAAAGTACAAAAGATTATAAAACTTAATAACCGAAACGAAGATTTTTTAATAATATAAGGACCAAAAAGACTGATAATTCTAATCTAATTCGTTGACTGACGCTTAATTTTCACGTACATTAATGTCATGTAGTTATAGTAAAGAATTGAATAACAGAGGAATATAGAAAAAGACTAATATTGAGTTTTGATAAAATGAACTCTAATCTAATTGTATTCCATAAACGAACATATATACAAGAGGAGCTACAAGTGTACAAGAGAGCTAACTAAAACAGAATTAGTTACAATAAAATAGAATTGCTAACTAACTTAAAAGCTAATTCTGTTATCTAAACAGATTAAGCTAACTTCTTAACACTTCCCCTCAGGCTAAAGTTAACAAACTTTTCTTCATTAAGAGCCTTAGTTAATACATCTGCAACCTGTTCATTTGTAGGAAAAAATCTAACTTCCAACTCTTTATTACCACATTCTCTCGAATAAAATGAATATCCACTTCAATATGTTTAGTTCGAGAATGAAAAACTGGATTTGAAGCTAAGGCACCAACTCCCATATTATCACACAACAAAATAGGACAATTAGTCATAAGAGATATACACATCTCCTTGAACAAGGACAATAACCAAATCACTTCAGTAACAGGGCTCTATATTCGAACTCAATGCTGGACCTGGCGACCACATGTTGCTTCTTTGCACTCCAAGTTATGAGATTACCTCCTAGATAGATACAATATCTACTTGTAGACCGTCTATCATCCAAACAACTGGCCCAATCAGTATCAAAATAGCCTTCAAGAGTAAACTGACTTGTCTCACTAGCTGTGAAATGCAAGCCATAACCAATTGTACCTTTGAGATACCTTTGAATTTTTTTACATGCCTTCCAATGCTCAACTATAGGAGCTTGTAGATACTGGCTCATTTTGTTGACAGCAAAAGAAATATCAGATCGTGATAAGCACAAATATTGTAAAGCTCCCATTGTATTGCGATAGATGGTAAGCTAGTCAAATAAAATACTATCATCTTTGAACAGCTTGATGTTACTACACATAGGAGTGGAACATTCTTTAGAAGTTGCCATATTTGTCTTTTCTATCAAATCCAAGAAAATAGTTAACAGGCCCAAGTAGCTTGAGTGTAAAATGATTATTCAGGTCTTCCATGACCTTTTTAATAAGTAGTATGTCACTTCCTGTTAAAAGAATATCATTGACATATACTAAAAAATAAAGAACAATACTGCCTTGATTAAAATAAAATAAGGAAGTATCAGCAATAGAATTGACAAAACCCCAAGCGACAAGAGCTTGTTTTAGTTTGTCAAACCAAGCTCGTGGAGCTTGTTTAAGTCTATATAGAGCCTTCTTTAATTTGAAAACATAATGAGGGAACTGAGAATCAATGAATCCTACAGGCTATTACATAAAAATAGTTTCATGAAGACCATCATTGAAGAAGGCATTATTTATGTCTAATTGTTAAATATCCCAGCCATTTTGAACAACTAAGATGAGAACAACACAAATAGTAGAAGACTTAATGACTAGACTAAAAGTTCCAGAATAATCTAAGCCAGGGGTTTATTGAAAATTTTTTGCTACCAACCGATCCTTATACCTATGAATTGACCCGTCAGGATGATACTTAATACAAAACACCCACTTATTGTCAACAACATTCATAGAAGAATCAAAAGGAACTAAAGTCCAAGTACAATTCTTTTGTAAAGCAGTAAACTCATCTTTTATTGCTTGATGCCAGCACAGTTCTGCTAAGGCCTGAGCAACACTAGTAGGTTCAGTGGTGCATAGAGAGCCATAAACAATAAAGAACTTAGGCTGAAAGATTCTATTTTTAGTTCTTATAGCCATAGTATGAGTAGACTCAGGATAAGCTCTATGTATATTAGATATCACAGCAGGAACAGAAGCAGCAGGTGCAGTATGTAAAACTAGACTAGTAGGCACAGAAATAGCAGATTTAGAGGTACGAGATACTATATGAGGAGATAAACTAGAAGATACTGAGTTAAAGAATGGAACAATATCATTTTCAGTAGACTGCTCAGGTGCACCAGACTGAGAAGAGGAGATGGTTAACTCTGAAACAACCTCAGGTGTTGCATTAGTACCATGTGTAACTATTGCAGAAGGCTGAAATAAAAAATGGAGATTGGATAACATAGTAGCATCTGAATTACAAGTATTAGGATTATCTTTCGAAAACCATGTGCAAGGGGAATGGACTTTTCATCAAGCACAACATTTCTGGTTATATAAATTTGACCAGAAGAACTCAAACAATAATAACCTTTATGCTTATCACTATAACCAACAAAGATACATTGAGAGGATCTAAACTCAAGTTTATGAGAATTATAAGGTTGTAAATGAGGATAACATACACAACCATATATCTTTAAAAACTGATATTCTGGTTCTTTGTGATAAACCATTTCAAAAGGACTTTTATCATGCAAAACAAGTGTAGGCAACCTGTTAATAAGAAATACAGCTGAAACAAAAGTTTTCCATCAGAAAATCAATGGCATACTAGCTTTAGCTAACATTTTGAGACCTATCTCAACAATACGCTGAAGCTTTTTTTAACTTTACCATTTTGAGTATAAACATGAGGACAAGGATGTCTAAAGGCAATACCAAGATTCTGAAAATGTGGAAGCAAGCTTCGAAATTCTCCTCCCCAATCAGACTGGACACATTTGAGTTTTCTGTCAAATAGTCTTTCAACATTACACTGAAACTGGATAACAATTTTCTTAGCATCTGACTTAAGAACAAGCAGGTAAATCCAAGTGAACCGTGTATAATCATCCACAAAACTAATATAATATCTGTACCCTTCTGTACATAAATGAGGTTGTAAACCCTAGAGATCGGTATGAACAAGTTGTAAAGGATAGTCAGATTTATTAGAAGATGACTTAAAAGGTGAACAATGAGATTTACCATATTAACATGAAGCACAGAAGGTTAAGTCCGAATCAAATGAATTTTGCAAAGACATTTTATTTACAACTTGTTTTAACACCTTCACAGTTGGATGGCCAAGCCGGCAATGTCACAAATCCATGACAAAAGTATTCTTAGGTTGACTCTTATTGGTAAATTTGGGAACAGAAAATGGAACTGAAAATTGAACATCACACAGTTTATTATTATTACAAGGAGAACTAGTCTAAACAGTACTTAGATCATTATTATCACAAGAAGAACTTGAAATAACTTTAGAATTAAGTGCAGCACTAGAAGAACCTACTCGATGAGTTGTAGAAGAAGGCAAATCCAGCTGATACAGGCCATCTCTAAGCTTGCCTTAAAAAAGAATCTTCTTCGAATTCAGATCCTTGATAAGACAAGAATCAGACTAAAATTCAACCAGAACATGATTATTACGAGTAAACTTGGAGATACTCAAGAGACTTTTAGTAATTGTTGGAGAATGTAGGATGTTTTTAAATACAAAACACCGATTATTATAAGCAATTGTAGTATTGCCCATATGTGAAATTGAAAGATTATTACCATTTCCAACTTGAATCTTCTCTTTACCTTTGTAGTCTAAGGACATAGTTAGATTTGGCAAGATCAGAGGTAATGTGATCAGTGGCACCACTATTAATGTACCAGGATGGATCATTAACAATCGTAGAAAAGGCCACAAAAGCAAATGGTGTGATGGAAGAAGAACCAAGCTGCTGAGAGGGCTGTGATGCAACAGTGTCAAGAGACACATTTGGATCAAAGCGAGAGTAATACTGAGATGCCCAACATGACCACAAATTTGACAGACAGGACGATGACCACTACGACCTCAACCACCACGGCCTCGAGAACCACCACAAAAACCTCCACCAGCAGGATTACCACGACCACCATTATTATAGTGACCAAAGATGGAACCACCATTGTTGGAAAAACCAGATCGACCTCCATTATTTTGAGCAAGATTGACAAAGTGAGGATCAGTTAGAGAAATCGAGTGAGATTGATCAATTCTCATTTCTTGATTCTGGAGCATGAACTAAGCTCCAGGAAGAGAAACAGCTTCAGGTCGAGAAGTAAGATTCACAATCATCGGATCATATTCAGAGCTAAGACCGCCAAGAATGTAAAGAAGAATATCATCATTAGTGAGAGCTTGACCAGCAACAGCAAGATTCTCGGTAATGGCTCGAATCTTGAGAAAATAGTCATTGATGCTGAGATCGCCCTTTTTGACTGACTGAAGCTAAAATTGAAGTTATAGAAGACGAGCCTTGAAGGTAGAAGGAAACAGTTGCTGAATCACACTCCAAATCTGCGCTGATGAATTACACTGAATGACATGGCCAAGCATAGATTCAGAAATTGAAGCAAATAACCAGCTCATAAGAGCTTGATCTATGCGAATCCAGACAGAGTATTCTGGATTGAGACGAGGCGCAAGAATAGAGGAGCTCGACAGTTGAATAGCTGAAGCATAGGACATTGAAACTTGATTAGAGCTTCCTTCACCAGCTTGAAGAAATTGATGAGGACAGGGATGAGAGCCGGGAAGAAATCCCTCCAGATCATGCACGCAAATAGTAGCAAGAATTTGTGAAAGCTAGAACACAAAATTGCTTCAATCCAGCTTAAGAGCAAGTGGAACAAGAGACAAGAGAAACGGGAGAGCCGCCGTAGATAAAGATTCTGAGCTCTGAGACCAGTAGAGAATTGAATAACAGAGGAATATAGAAAAAGACTAATATTGAGTTTTGATAAAATGAGCTCTAATCTGATTGTATTCCGTAAACGAACATATATACAAGAGGGGCTACAAGTGTACAAGAGAGCTAATCATAACAAAATTAGTTATAGTAAAACAGAATTGCTAACTAACTTAAAAACTAATTCTGTTATTTAAACAGATTAAGCTAACTTCTTAACAGTTTTTAAGATATGTTCAGTAGTAGCACGCTTAGGATTGGTAACCAGTACCTACATCTACTTTCAAGGTTGGGACTTAAGGTTTGAATTCCTCTACCTCAGTTTTTTCAGTTTACATTGATCTTGTTAGTGAATTAGAATAGCAAAAATAAAACTAAAAATAAAAAGAAACAAAAAATCTCCCCTGTCAATTTTTAAATTACATTTCTAAATTAATTACATTAGATTAAAAAAAAATACAAGCCTTCTGAGATTTAAAATTTTGTAATATATATCTTTATGTATAAATATATGTTAGAAAGTTCAACAGACCATAAAATAAAAATAGGAAGAAAATAAGTTTGCTATAGCCTGTAAAATTCTAAAATATATTATTTATATGTGCTCAAGTAACCAGCTTATAGAGTTGAAAGGCTAACAATACTTTTACAAAAGATGGTTCAGACAAAAAAAATTAAGGTACAAAAAATCTATCGACTAGCGACTTTAGCTTAATTATTTGACCTTGTGGTATTGCTATAGTATTGGAAAGATTGTTTTCTGCTATAAATATCGTAATGAATGGAACGTTTATTCGTATACATTGAATAAGAAAATTTTTATGATATTTATAATGAGATTATTTTGTCGTAATTTATAAAATTATTCATTGTACTTGGGCACGATTATAATTTACTTACTAATTTGTTTTAAAGAGTTTTTGTACATTTTGTGTACTGTTCTTTTGTTCAAATTATGTGTAAGGTCCCTCCTAGATAAACAGTACCATGGCTCGATGCCCTAACTCCAATAAAAGTTTTCACATATTATATATATCTACATTGTGTTAACAGTGGTAAGTTTATTGTATTGTATATATATTAAAATTATACAAAAAAATCACAGGGTGACCTTTGAGAAAAGCAATTATGTAATAGGGTGAGTCTCACTCCTAATGTAAATAATGAATCTCATATCTCTAATAATGAACCTCATATATCCCTATGTGTATTAGTATGTGGTGTTATGTCTTTTACATTTGTTTTGTATTTTCATTTATATTTTGATAATATTGAGATATTTTGTGTGCAAATAAGATAGGCCTTCAATATCAAATTATATTAAGCGATAAATTTAATATCTTTCGATTATGCAGTCATGTGTGACTAAACTTAAAAGTTTTGACATGGGAAGATCGATGCATGTGAACTTCACGATAATATTATAATTAAAATTAGTGTAGTGGCGGCAGGAAAAAGCCTTCATTATTAATAACGTGCAAGTACAAAACGAAACTTTTTTATGTCTTAATTAGTTGAGAAAAGAAATATTGGCCGTGAGAAAGAAGATGTGTGGCCAGAAGAAAAAGAACTGTTAATTTTGTCAAAGGACGCAATAAAATAATACTCTGACTGAGTAATTATTCTTGGCCGTGGGGTTGGCATAGGCTTTATATATTATATTATACGCATAAAATCTCTATATAGTTTTGGGAGCTATATAAAAGGTCAAAAGCGCGTCCCTTTGGAAAAAAGAGTCATTGTTCACTCTCCTTTGTTAACTCTATGACTGAAAATGATATTCGTTAATTAAGCCTTCCCAAGCTATTCCATTTGCCTATGTTTGATATATTAAGTGGGCCCCAAAAGGATAGTTTTGTCAATAGCTTCTAGATTTTGAAATTGATTAGCATGACTAATATTAATATTTTAAGTTTTCCTTGGTGAAAATCTCATAGTTCTAGAACTAGTCTACAACAATTAATTAAGTTGCACCACAATTTCATGACACATGTGTTCCTCTATATATATAAAAAGTACCCAATTTCTTTCAATTGCTCAGGAACATATAACACCATAACATTAAGAACTCAATATCTCTGTCTTTGATTCTAGAGATAAGAGTTGTATATCATGGCTAGATTAGGACTCAGATTAGTCATTTTAGCCGTAGCAATAGCTGCCCTCTTGCAATTCACAGCAGCAAAAACTATACACGAAGTTGGAGGTGCCTTGGGGTGGTTAGTTCCTCCCGGTGGCCCAGTTGTTTATCAAGTTTGGGCTGACTCTCAAACATTTGTCGTTGGTGATGTTCTTGGTAAGTACATACCCAACTCAAAACAACATCAATTCCTCAAATTGATAAATATAACATATATTGTACAATAACGATGTCGTGATTTACATCTATTAATACTAAGTTTCTGAACGTATATCATAATCAAATAGTATACAAATTTAAAGAGAATCTAATGAATATTCAACCATTCAATAAAAATATTGGTTACAATTTTTTTTTTTTACCTTTACCGTGGAATTCTCCGTAACTTAAAACTAAACGGGGTTAAATTTCTAATAGTAACTAATGGTCGATCTTTGATATTTGGCTCTACATATACACAGTGTTCAATTTCAGTGATGGGAACCAAGACGTGGCAAGGGTGACAAAGGAAGCTTTCAATAGCTGCAATTCAAGTGACCCCATCTCCCTACAAACAAAGAGTCCAGCAAATTTCACCTTGGATAAGATTGGGGAGTACTATTTCATTGGCACTAAGAATGACCACTGCAAGTTGGGTCAAATGCTAGCCATTAACGTGACTGAATATCCTGGACCAACTCCTAGTCCTTCCCCCACTAGATCAGGGCCAGTTACATACATTGTTGGTGAAGAATTGGGGTGGTTTGTTCCTCCAGGTGGTTCACTTTTCTATGCTAGTTGGGCTTATGGCAAGACTTTCGAGGTTGGAGATACCTTGGGTAAGGACTATGCCAATAAACTCAGTTATTGTTAAATAAGCCAATTGTAAATTAGTGTGTCTTATAATTATTATGAGTCTCTCACACATATTCTTACTGAGGATAATACATGGTAGGTTTCTATAATAAGGCAACACTCAAATATAGTATACAAAATCTATTTTGACTAAACCCATATGAAAGTTTAAGGTACAAAAACAAAGTTATTAATATTGGTTATATATAGTATACAAAATCAATCAAACAAAAGTACATCCCTAAGAATTGGAACTTTTTCTCGTATGTGAATTTTTCATTAACACTATTTTTGGCTGTCTCTTGCAGTTTTCAACTTCATCAATGGAACTCAAGACGTGGCCGTTGTGAGCAAGAGCGTCTACGCAAACTGCACCAAGAACAAAACCATCGAAGTTTACACCACCAGTCCAGCAAATATCACCCTCAAAACCACTGGCGAGCATTTCTTCACGTCAACCTACAGCACTCACTGCGAGTTGGGCCAAAAGCTCGCCATTAACGTCACCCACAGCAGCATCGCCGCCCCGCCTCATCATGGCGGCTCAGGCTCTTCCTCATCGACCGCTGGCGCCCCCGGCGCTCCTCCTTTGTCAAACTCGGCGCCTTCTTCTAGAATTGGCTCTGCCTATTTCTTCAGCTCCTTATTGATCGTTGCCATGGCTTTCTTCCATTGATTTATCATATATGTATTTATCCATGTGCATGTTTATTTATCCCTGTATTGATTTACTTAGAATAGTACTATACAATTTATTTTGTATTTTGGGGTTTGGATAAAGCTATTTCAGTGGCTTTGGACACTGGCTAGTCCCTTATTCGTCCCTCATAATAAGGGTATAGAGTATATTGAATATTGTTCTGCTTCTTCATTTGTATATAGATAATAAAACTTTACAATAAAATAGTACTTTCTGTTTCCCTTTAATTTTCTTGCGAGTTGTGTATAGATTATAAAACTTTTCAATAAAATAGTACTTTCTGTTTCCCTTTAATTTTCTTGCGAGTTGTGCTATATAGTTTCTTCACGGCATATTCATAATATTTTCACGAGCGAAATTTGGATGGTATGAATAGCGATCATAGTCAATTTGTAGGCTGAAGTATCAGATTAATTAAGTCAATGCGGAACAAATTTAATGGAAAATGCAAAAAGCGCTTGTGATGTTAAGCAATGCACGCTAATAGAAGTACGGATTCCACGTTAGCATTTTCTAGTGGATCCTTCACTTCTATTACTATAGCATGTAAGCATACATCGCAAGTGTCCAAAGGCTACTATATAATTAATTCACGTTGGTTAGAAGTCATATGTAATAAACGAAGTATATATTGACTTTAAAAGCTAGCTATAATTGGTCAAACAACCCCTCTAATTAATGCTTAAATATTTTACCGAGTAGGTAAAATAAGTACTTCATATGGACTTTTAGTTGCAACTTGAGACAATATCTGAATTAACCAAAACCTTCAACTTAAAGAAGGTTCAGATGAGTGGAATAGTTATTGCATCCAATCCTGACGAAATCACTACAATATCGATCTATTGAGATATGTGCCATGTTCATGAAAGATGTATATACCTTTATTATTAATTTCTTTGTCACATCAATAGTAGTGAAGCCCCTTGCTAACATCTCTCTCTGTTTTGACCACTTGGATGCCAATCATAAATCAAATATCCCGTTTTAATACTGATCAATTCTATATATGTCTTTTTATTACAAATTAATGTTTCGTAATGAACAGAACCCCAATAGGATAAATGACTATTGGTTTTTGAATCATTTGCACAATCTTAGTTTAGACCTTAAATTAAATTTCCTTAATATTAGTCTTTAAACATTTAAAATATTTTATTTTAGGTCCTTTTATTATATATTTTATTTTATTCTTAACCGAAAGAGCAAATAAGACTCATATTTATGAGATGTATTCTTTTCAATGAGCACTTAACTTTAATTCGATCAAACATTTTTAGATTATTTTAGTTTATTTTCTATTCACTTTATAGTGTTGATCTATGCTTCTGCATTTGAAATAAGTACACAGATGAATAAGATACGAATATATAATATTGCATGGCTTTTAATTCAATTAAATAGTCTTAAACAATTAGGATTCTTGCTAGTGTAGTTATATGACAATATTAGGAGAAGTCTTTGGGTAGTCTAGGACTCATTAGAATGAATTAATAGCTAAAGAGGTATTTTCCTCCTACTAGGAGTCTAGCTTTATTCTATATAAATATGGCCCTTATGGTGAGAAGTATTGAAAGAGAGCTAGAGAGAGCAACAATGTAACCTTGGTGAGAAAAGACTTTTGGGGTTTTGGGATAGGGAAAACTAAAGTTATAATTATGAGTTTATAGGGTCTTGGGGTTAGTGAAAACAAATAGAATGTACTTATGGGCTTTTGGATACTTCATGGGTAAACAAAAAATGTAGAGTGTAAATTGTTCGTTTTCTTAGTGGAATGCTTGCTAGTGATCTCTGATGGATATAGGCTATAATTTGTAGCTGAACTACGTTAAATACTTATGTTTTTTATTTTCTCTTGTGTGTGGGTGTGTTTAGATCTAAATTCAATCTAGAATTTCGGTCAATATTGTGTTTTTGATTATTGGATACTACAATAAGTGGTATCAGAACTAGGTTTCGTTGAGATCTTTGGTTTCAATCAATGGGTGAGAAGATTAGGAATGGGGCAGAGAACTTAGGGTGTGCATAATTTGGCTTCTAGAAGGTACAAAAGTGTAAAGGTTCTACTGGTTATTGCGAAAAAGAAGAATTAATGGGATTTTGATTTGGGTTGTGGCTTTCATTCAATCCATAAAGATACACACACTTTCACAATATAAAGAAGTTGACAGTGACTTAGTTTTCATGGAAAATAACAGAGTTGATTGTGTTGCAAGTATCAATTTCAGCTTGGTAAATGGTATGGAGATAGAATTACGAGAATAAGGGCATATCAATAGGCTTGAAGTGGATTAACCTTAGGGATGCTTGATGCAATAAAATACTATGCAAGATTGGTGGAACTCTTAAAATGTGGATGGAGTCTAGGAAAGCCATGAAAAGTATAAAGCAAGATGGCTTGAACATTGGGATAGCAATGGATATCATGAGAGAAAAGACTCAGGCTACAGCAAATTTTAAGGAATGGTGAAATCAGTCACAGAAGATTCCTTAGAATGTTCAGTTCAAGGGGAGCTTTCAAGTGGCTAGTTCAAAACAAAAAATAGACTTGCATGACTGATGGTGTAAACCGGCCATTCAAGAGTAGTAGGGAGCAATTTGTATCGGTGGAGATAGCAAGATCTAAGGAATTGAATTCAAAATCTAAAAGGGAGAATTGTTGTGTGGCTCTTAATTTAATTAAAGAGTCTCAAACAATTAGGACCCTTACTAGTGTAGTTATATGACATATTAAGAGAAGTCTTTGGGTAATCTAAGATTTTTTAGAATGAATTAGTAGTTGAAGACGTATTTTACTCCTACTAGGACTCTAGCTTTATTCTCTGTAAATAAGATTCATTAGATTGAATTAGTAGTTGAAGACATATTTTACTCATACTAGGACTCCAGCTTAATTCTCTATAAATAAGACCTTCATGAATAGCCATAACATGAGAGAAGTATTGAAAGAGATCTGGAGAGAGCAATAATGTAACCTTAGTGAGATAGGACTCTTGGAGTTTCCAGGAGTAGAGAAAATTAAAAATATATTTATGAGTTCATGGTGTTTTCAGGTTAGTGAAAATAAATAGAATATACTTATAAGCTTTTGGATGCTTTCGGATAGACAGAAACTGTAGAGTGCAAATTGTTCTCTTTCTTAGTAGAATGCTTGCTGGTGATCTCCGACCGTAGATGTAGGTTATAATTTGTAGCTGAACCACGTTTAATACTTATGTTCATTTTTTTTTTCTTGTTTAGATCTAAAGTCACGAACTTTAGAATTTAGGTCAATATTATGTTCTTGATTGTCTGATATTACAACATATAACAAAAAGAAACTAAAGTGGAACATTTTTGAAAAAAAAAAAAAAAAAGATCCAAAAAACGACAAATTATAAAGTTTTAATGACCAAAGTGCAACTTTTATAATAGTTGTAAATTACAAATATGGTCATTTACGAATATGGTCATTTACCAATAAGACCATTTGCCATTGCCAAATCCTTTATAGTTTATCCGATCAAGTGACGGCAATAAAATTACTTGAAAGATGGCCTTTATATAATTTTAGAAAATGCTTATTATTTCATGACACTTGTTTTTAGACTTATATTGATTTTTACGTAGCAAATAATGAGTTGGGATAAATAAATGAAAGAAAAAAAAAACTTCAAATACTATTTAATTATGTGATATCATTTCAATCAAATTATTTTTTCTAGGTGATTTGTCAAGGCATGTAGCAATGTCCATAATCTTTCACCATTAATAATATTAATAGACTCGCAGAGAGAGACTTACATCAATCAATGCTCAAGTAAAGGAAGTTGAACCGTTCTTTCTTAGAGGGACAAAAAATTGAGCTTCTACCTTCCTTGGTAGTATGAAATGACTTTAATTCAGGTTAAGGCCAAAGAGAAGAAACTTCCTGGTAACCATCTAAGCAAACGACAACTGAGAAGAAGAAATCTAATTACTTTGATGCCAATAATTTACAATATTTGCTTGACCCCCAGGCATCGGATTCTTTGGTATGAATCATTCAACGCATATACACAGCCTTCCTTGCGTCATTTCCGTTAAAGACCATTTAATCAAATCAACAATTTGGATACCAAGTCCTGAAAACTAGTTTCTTAAACTGACATCCCTCAAGAATCATTAATAGAAAGTGGGAAAATTTTCGTAAATATTTGAAGACTGCCGTAGACATATTATAAACTATGATTCATAAATATTTAATGGTTGGTACTTGGTAGAGAATTTGACAATTTCTCGCTTTCAGATGACCCACTTCTTAAAATTTTTATATTGGTTTTCTATGTTTTTTTTTTCCTCCTTTTTTGGTAATTGCATTTGCGTGGAACACATACGATCAATTAACAACTATTAACTAATGTGCTCCACAACCCACATTGCCTTCTTTAACCATTCTCTCGTGTTTTTATTCAATAAAATTTGTAGTCAGCATTATACCATTTTACGTCGACTTCCATAAAAGCATTTAAAATAAGGAAAATAAATGGAAACGTACAAAAGCACAAACTAGTCAACGTTTTAGAGTCAAACTTTTTGGTGGGGACGCGTCATTCCAAGTTTCTGGAAGTACCAAACCACGGCCAGCTCTTGCTCCCAAAACCTCCCCTCCTCCCATCCTTCTCCGGTGCCGGCCCCAGCTCTTTCTCCCAAACCCTCCTCTCCTTCGCCGTCAACCGCTTCGCCATCGTCCTCCACCCCCACCTCTCCGTCACCGTCAACCGCCTCCCCACCATCCGGCACCCCGACCTCTCCTTCCCCGGGCGACTCGACAACTTCATCGCCGCCACCGCCGCCTACCGTCACCAGTCCACCCGACAATTCTGGCACCGCTCCTCTCGGCGTTGCTGGCTTATCTGCCAACTTTTTATCCGTCATAGCATTGGCATTGTGGAACTAATTTAGATATGTAGAGCTGTAATGATTCCTGTTTTACTGTTCTTATTATTTTTTACACTCCGATTAATCATACGTAATGATCGGTTTTTATGTATCGTAATAAAGCTGGTTTTTGTATTTCAGCTAGAGTGAACTCTATGTTGGGTTATACTCGTGTACCCAATTGTGGGCTACATGTTTTATAACAATTATTTTATATTAAGACTGTCTAATTAAGTAAGGCCATTAAGTGATCTAATTATGGGCTCAGGAAATTGCCCATTAAGTATGGACTCTATAATGAGTGGTTACCTAATCTTAGTCCAATAAGTATTGATGGGGTCTCTATTGGCTACTAGTATATAAAGACATAACTATAAGAGTTTTGATTCCCAAGCCAAAATAGAACGTGTACTCTTCTCCTCGACTTCTATTAATAGAGAGAGTTCCCATTGAGCATACATAGAGTATTCTGCCTGTGAAAGACCATCTACCCTGAGGCTCTAATTAATTAATCACTTCCGCTTACGTGATCATATCCTTTGCTGTCAGGCACGATGGATCCAGATTAGTCACGAGTTTCTCTCAACAAATCTTTTCCTGACAATTTGATATGATCGATCATAGGATTGTATTTGATTTAACAATCCATTATGTACAACTAACAAGTGGTATCGGGAGTAGGAAATTATGTTAAATTGCTTAGGATAATTATGCATGTCTCTATTTTGTGATATCTTTACCTATTTAGTTTTCTAGTATTTAGATATAACATATATGATTGATAAATTTGTCATGATTTTGTTGAGATATTGATTGTTTGAGGGTTGAATTCTGAGTCTTGGGTCATAAAGTTTGCAGATAAAAACGAAAAATCGCATTAGTTTTAAGTTACCTAATTTTAAAACTGGTTAATTAAACATTAAGGCCGGAATTCAGCACTGCGGCGCCCAGGACAGAAAGTTGGCAATGCAGCAACAATCAATGGCACTGCAGCGTCACACTTGAGACGGGTGGGGCCACGACATTGGCGCTGCAGTGCCACTATGTAATCGCGGTGGCGCCACGGCGCCACGCAACTAGCGCCGCAGCGCCACCCTTGCGGCTGTGATGGCACCGCAGCGCCAGCATGCCATCACCTGTGAAGAGAATTTTTTTTCTTTTCTGGTCAAATTATTGACCTAATTAAGGAACATAGTCTTGGTTTTGGGTAGAATTGAGTCGAAAATGACTCAATTCAAGGAGTTCCAACCTGAAACTTAACCAATCAGTTTTGTTTTTCTTATCCCAGCTTCAGTACTACCCACACTTTATCCGTTGAAAATTCTATTTGGCTTTAAGAGTTTATAAAAGTGCTTAAAAACTCAGTCGGTCATCTATTAATATTTATGCATTGAAATTTTCAGTTTAATATTTTGGGTACTTTAGTTATTATTTTCTTTGCACTATTTATTTAAATATTTTAAAATAGATAAGTTGAAACAACATGTTGTCAAAATAACTTCTATTGCATAAATTTATTTATTTTGAAATATTTGAATGCTTGTGTGTTTATTGTTCATGCGAATAATTACCAGCCCAAAGAAAGGTGATTATTTGGCCGAATAATGAATACACATGTGGTAATAGATATGTGATGGTTATTAAGCTTTCATGTAAACAGCAAATCGGCCCAAAAGAAGATTTACTGTCTGACAGGATTTACTGTCAATATTTGATTACTGCACTAAAGAGTATCACTTACAAGTTAATAAGTCGGCCCAAAGGAAGGCTTATTGATGTTGCTCTAGGTATCTTGTGATAGGAGCCCACCTTATATGTTTATGTCATACTAGTATATCTTATTATTGTATGCTTAGTTTATGACATGTTATTGATGTGAGCTATTATTTTTCTGTTTTTTGTTGTCTATTCAGTTTTTGCTTCAAACATATCTGCTAATTTGAATTCAATTCTTGTGCTTAACGGCACAAACTTCAAGAAGCACTACTAAAAAAGTAATATTCCACGTCACTTATACCACGTCATTTGTACTAAAAAATGACGTGATATTAAGAGCATGTCACGTCATACAGAAGCGACGTGACATTAGAGTATACCACGTTGCTTTTAAATTATGCGACGTGGTAGTATTAGATACCACGTCGCTTCTGAGGTAAGCAACGTGGTATGTCCAAAAAGAACATACCACATCGCTCGCCCCATAAGCGACGTGGTACGTCCACGTCGCTTCTGCAGAAAGTGAGTGGTATATTATTTTATTTAGTATCACGTCACTTTCTGCAAAAGCGACGTGGTAGGGGGCTTCTACTAGCCACTTCATTGATCTGCACCCATAAAAAATACTCCATCATGACCATCCATTCAAAACATCAACCCCACTAAATCTATAACGCCCCCTAGTTTAACCATATTATCATATACAGCCAAACTAGGAAGTGTTAAATATTATCTTTAGTTTTATAAAAAAGTGGGCAAATTTGAACTTTCTAAAACTTTTAAACAAAGCAACTGCATGGCATTTCTTGTTAAAAGTGTCTTTACAAAATGTACAATCAAAAGAAGTTTTCACCAGTCTATTTTGCCATCAGTGGTAGTATTTTTACATTATACCAAAATATCTGAAACAAAAATATCACCCACAGGTCAAGCTCGTCCACATCTGTATGATCATGGTGACAAAAAGGCAAGCCAGGCAACCAGCTAGTCAATACCAAAATGTGCCTCTTCATCTGCATCATAAGACTAAAATGAGCTAAAGCTCAGTAAGTAAAAACTATGCATACTTATGTATGCTTTAAAATCACATAAAGTTTCCATTTTACTCTTTTCTTTCTTAAACATTTGAGTCCATGTATTTTTCCTTAAAAATTATTCATAGTTGAGCCCCTTAGCACACTGCTAGTCCCGTAAGTCAATAGGCTGTAATAACATTGGGCGGAAACTCTGGCTAAGAGTAAAAGTAAGGTGCGACCGTCGTGTGAGGTTTTTGAAAACTCCTTCCCTCATCAAAAGGGCATCCCACACCGCGCTAATATTGTCCCGCTTCAACGAGACACATCATAAGATCTGCAAGTCTCACTTCAACGGGAGAGTCTGCATCAACAGACTTACCTACCCAGCTCCAACAGACTAGCAATTGCCATTAAAACTTATCTTATAAAATTGGTATAATGGTACTCACTTTTAAATACTCTGTAATTACATGTAAGACTTGCCATGCATATGCCATTTCATAACATTTAAGAGTAAGTAAGTTTCACATAATGACATCTTTCATGTAGTTCTTGTGATGCAGTTGTAAGTCTTTACTTACCTGCTGTCCTGAATAGAAATTGATAGTGAAAAGGGTTAATATCCTCTGGAGATTGGTGTGCTAATCACCTGTCATAAATTACTGTTATTCTAGATGTACATTTTGTCAAAAGAATGCATCAAGATACTTGAACCAAACCAAAATCAGAACTTTCACCAATTTAGGAAACTTGATCTTAAAATGACTCAGAAGTGTATAAATCACTTAAGGTACTTGATAGTCAATAACTAGCATTGAAAAATTATTCAAAAGTGTTAAAATATGAATACTAGTTCATTAGCACAAAAATGACCCAAAATGGCACATAATCTTGTAAAACTAGTCCAATTGCCTCTAAATGGTGCCATTTTATTTTAAAAATATTTGGACAGCACCTCCCCTAATTTTAGGACATTCCCACATGATTAAAATCATGGTTTTAAACCTGCAATAACAATTAACAATCTAATTCCCACATATACACATCAAAGAGGATCACTTAGAACAATCTAAGTGCACTTGAACTCTTTTTC
>JXTC01000555.1:171082-185179 GCA_002914845.1 Trema orientale | reverse complement strand
TTTTTATCTGCTTTGATTCATTATCTCTTTCACACACAAGCCACATCTTGCGATCTTTAAATTCATTGTTGACAAAACCTCCGTCAACAATATATTAACATATTAATCAATAATGCGATCTGACCCGGATAAAAAATATGCGACCTTAAGCAGCAATAAAAGGAAACTAAATCAAGCTTCAAACAGATAATCTGAGAAGAAAGGGAAACACGTCTATGTGTGATAATCAAGCAATCCATTTACTAGTTGTTACTCAATTTTGTATTATTACCCAGAATTATATCTTATAATTATGTACTAGTTGGGCCACTCTCACCTATATAAAAGGGGTTTAATCTTATTATTTTTTATTTAACAATCATGTCATAATACACTCATTCTCTGTAATTCTCTTTGCTCATATTGAGACTTAGAGAAACTCTTGTAATTCTACAGAAAAACAATGAAGAACAGTGGACGTAAGCTCATCTTTTTTTGGGGCTGAACTACTATAAAATTTTTGTCTATTTATTTGTTGTACTTTTCTAACCCTCTTCACATATAAAACACATTTTATAATTTACAAAATTCATTGTTGACAAAATCTCCGTCAACAAGGTCCATATCAACGGGGGAAAAGGGCAACAAAAATTTCAACGTTGACAATGAAATTTTGTTTTAGAATCGAGATATAAATTTTTGCACATGCACTCATTTATTTATTTATTTTGAGGGAAATGCAATCACTTATTTTAAGTGAACATCTACTCATTAATATTGAAAGTTAAATAATGTTGTGGAACAATATTCACCACTCAATTTATGTAGGCTTAAGTTAATTAACAATAATTACTAAAAGAAATAAAAGGCGCCAGAAAAGGGAACATGAAGAGGAGAAGCAAAAATTGGAAAGTTGATGTTGAAATTTTGGCCTTTTATTTAGAATAATATCTGCTAGCTAGCTGTGCTAGATATTGTTGCACTCGCATATGCATATGCACTCATTTGTTTTATTTAACAATTGCATATATAAGCTCATTTGATGTTAACAACTATGAGAAGACCAATAAATATCTTTAATTTATCTACACGTTAAAAACGGCTACCGCAAGGAAGAAAGAAAAAGTCTTATTAAATATTATTTTATGGGGGAAAAATGCTAGAATCATAAGAAAATGAGAAAAAAAAAATAAAAAGGTAATCAAATACAAAATGTGTCCAAACTGTTATATTAGTTATCTTTTCTTGGACATTTCACGTGTCTGTCTTCTACTTTTTCTTTGATCATAACTTTCCCTTGTCTCCTCAAAGAGCGTACATGGTAGGAAGCTAGTCAGCTATATATACATATAAATACCCACATTTCCATATCCATTACCATTATCCACACGCCGCAGATTATACATATTTATATAGCCTTATTACAATCCAGAAGTATATATTATCCCATATAGAGAGTTTCATCCCAATCTCTATTGTTCGTATCCATAAATAAACGTTACTCAAATATGGAGGAACCTTTACTCTACACATCACTTTCCCTTGTAATCCTCCTTTTGGCTTTCAAGCTCGTCTTCATCCAAACCAAAAAACGACGCTACAAAAACCTCCCACCAAGCCCACCTTCGCTACCCATCATCGGCCACCTCCATCTCCTAAAACTCCCTGTCCATCGAACTTTCCATCGTCTGTCCCAAAAATACGGCCAAGTTTTCTCCCTCCACTTCGGCTCCCGCCGCGTGGTCGTCGTATCATCGCCCTCGGCCGTGGAGGAATGCTTCACCAAAAACGACATCGTGCTCGCCAACCGCCCGCCTCTCCTCATGGGGAAGCACCTCGGCTACAACTACACCACCGTGGCGCAATCCCCGTACGGCGACCACTGGCGCAACCTCCGCCGCATTGGCGCGATCGAGATCTTCTCGTCGAGCCGGCTCAAGACGTTCTTAGGCATCCGGAGGGACGAGATCAAGCGATTGCTATGTAAACTCTCTCGGAACGCTCTCCGTGGAGATGATGGTTTTGCCAAGGTGGAGATGAAGTCAATGTTTTCGGAGTTGACTTTTAACATCGTTATGGGAATGGTGGCTGGGAAGCGGTACTATGGGGACGAGGTCTCGGACGTGGAAGAGGCCAGGAAGTTTAGGAAGATCATGAAGGAGGTTTTCACTTATGGCGGGGCGGCGAATCCGGCGGATTTCTTGCCGGTTTTGAATTGGTTTGGGAATGAGGGTAATTATGAAAAGAGGGTAAGGAGGCTTGCTGAGACCATAGATGCCTTCTTGCAAGGTCTGATCGATGAGCATCGGACTAGTACTAGAGGTGAAAACAGTACTATGATCGATCATTTACTGTCTTTGCAGGAGTCTCAGCCTGAATACTACACCGACCAAATTATCAAAGGCCTTATAATGGTTTGTCATATTACATGTCTCTTGATAATTTACTCTTCTTTCTTATCTTCATTATCATTATTAAATATTAACGCAAAAGTTATTTATTATGTATATCACATGCATGTTAATTAATTGATTTGTCATCATTAATTATCATATATATATATATATATCTCATTTATTGTATTACATATACAACGCTATAGCACCTGCATAAGCACTAAAATTATGGTACAGTGTGGGATTGATCACCTATTTTTACGTGTATGCAAGTGAAAATATATATTCTATAGGCATCTTTCTTAAGTAATTTTAGTTCTCAAAATTCTCAGTAAGTAAAGATAAATTCACATTATATATATATATATGAGTTTCGTTTAAATGGTTACAACAATATTTATTATGTATGGTTACAATAGTTTAAGCCGTTAGATCTATATCCTACGGTGGTAATTAGTTTAGTGGTTGGCTAAAAAAATTTAATACTATTTATCACCATCAAAAAAATTTAATGCTATCACTACTTTTTTTAGTATCCATTCATGGTCACAAAAAAATTATAACTATTGAGAAGTCTTCCATATATATATAAATATATATATATATATATATATATATGTATAAGGGTTGAAGAAATATGAGTATGCGAGATTATCACCTTGTTATGTATATGTACAGGTGATATTGTAAAAACGTGTGACTTTGATGCAAATTTCGAATTACCATCTCTCAAACTCTTAAATTTTCAGGTGATATTATTGGCTGGGACTGACACGTCATCAGTGACATTGGAATGGGCAATGTCTAATCTCCTTAACAATCCTGACGTACTCAAAAAGGCTAGGGCTGAGTTGGATGATCAAGTAGGTCAACAACACTTAATGGACGAACCAGATCTTTCTAAACTACCATACATCCAAAACATCATCTCGGAGACCTTACGGCTCTACCCAGCGGCTCCACTACTCGTACCTCACTTCTCATCCAGTGACTGCACCGTTGGGGGATACGACGTGCCACGTGACACTATCTTACTGGTCAATGCCTGGGCCATACATAGGGATCATAGGCTGTGGAATGATGCCGATAGTTTTAAGCCCGAGAGATTCGAGACTAATGAAACTGGTGTGAACAAGCTAATGCCATTTGGGCTAGGAAGAAGGGCATGTCCTGGGGCTGGCCTTGCCCAACGTGTAGTGGGCTTGACTTTGGGGTGTTTGATTCAGTGCTTTGAGTGGGAGAGGGTCGGCGACGTAGAAGTGGACATGACCGAAGGTACAGGTCTTACCATGCCGAAAGCTGTGCCCTTAGAAGCCATGTGCAAAGCACGCCTTATCATGAACTCAGTTCTTTTGGATTCTGTAGATGATATTTAATATATATATATATATATATAAGTTCTTGGTTTAACATGCCATGTTGTACTGTGATTAGCTAAAAAAAGGTGTGCGTAATGCATAGTATAGTTGTGTGTCGTTTTTTATTATTGTTATTATTATTATTATTCGAGTTGTATGTTGTATCATCGTTTGGTTATATTATGTTGTGCTATATTGTATTGTACAACCTTTACAATAGTATGATAATGTTTTATTTTGTGTCATATGCATATTATCATTATGTTTGAAGCCTCTCATGGGCTAGTTAGTCGTGAATAATGCAAGGGAAATTCCCTAAGTAATATAAATTTGAATCATAGAGATAAAATTTTTTTCAACTTTTTTATATATGGAACAATTAATTGCCTGAGTCACTCGATGCTCGCGATCGAATATGACTCATAGTCACTCACCGAAGTCATTTAGGCAAATCATTTGATAACTGTGATAAAATTAATTTTTCAAGAAGAAGATTAATCTGTCAAAAGTCTTTTTCTAATTATCGTTAATAACTTGACATTATATCCAAAATTCCTAAGTCTGACTTAAATATTCAATGTTCTAATGTTATTGAGGATATTTCTACGTATTGTCTATACGCACCCGAAGATATTTGTCGCTTCGTTAAGTACGTACTACTGATACTAATTACATAAGAGGACACTGATCAAAAGGAAAGATACGATCGAAAAGGATCATAGGACAAAGAGAGAAACAATATTAAATGAAAAGTTGATGTAGAATTTTGCTTTATTTAGCCCGAGTTAATTGTGGAAGTCAGTTTTTGCACATGCGCACTCATTTATTTTATTTGATTAGTCCAACCAGTACTACCCAAATAATATAGCAATTTTAAAAGTAAATGAGATTTTTAATATTAACGAAAAGAAGGATATTATCTCCAATTTAATAAGTTAGAAAGGGCTTCTTAGTTTTATTTAATTTTTTTTTTAAGAAAAGAAAATATAAAAGTCACCAGTTTAAAACACGTGCATACTCTAAATATGACAAAATGAAAAAAAAAAAACAACAAATACTAAAAACAAAAGAAAAAGAAGAACAATATTTTTTGAAAAAATAGAGTTGGTTTATTTACAAAATGGAAAATACAAAATATGAAAGGAAAAAAAAAAGACGGGGGATGCATTCAGCCAAAACGTCGACGGACAACCTGATCTTTTGTATTACAAGATTAGATAAGTATGTATATCTGTTATATTTTTAAAGCCTCCCGGAGTCAAGTTAATTTATAATGCAAGGGAAATCAGGCAATACGTCAAAGATAGAGAACACTTTTAAAGCTTTTTTTTTTTTTAATATATATATATTAAAAAATTAACTTGAGTTACTTTTCACTAGAATGTCTCAAAGTCACTCACGGCCGAATTGATTAA
Source organism: Trema orientale (assembly GCA_002914845.1). NCBI lineage: Eukaryota > Viridiplantae > Streptophyta > Magnoliopsida > Rosales > Cannabaceae > Trema > Trema orientale. The sequence continues at coordinate 180,031 of JXTC01000555.1, read as the reverse complement.
TGTGCAAATCACTTGAGAACTTTCCTTTTTTTTTTTTTTTGAATAACAAATCACTTGATAACTATCATAACATTTAAGGAAAATTCTCAAAGTCACTTTTCTTCTCTTTTCCACGACCTCAAAGCCAAATTTGACCATGGTTCTTTCTTTCTCTCCTTCTGAGTCTTCTCCATGGCATTCTTCTAATAATATTTTAAGGTGAAAAGGGTTTCTGGTTTACCTACTAAGATAATGCAGGGGAAAAAAATAAAAATTGGAAACTTTAAAGCTAATATGCTTCTTTCTTTCTCTCTTTCTTAGAGATGCAACAATGGGCCGTGGCCTATGGGTCGGTCTAGGCTCGTCTACTATTTGTGGGCTAGGCTAGGTCATGATATTGTGACCCACAGGCTGGCCCGACCTGACCCGACCCACCAAAGTTCATAAGATGGGCTAGGCCTGAGCCAAGACAGGCCAACCCACGATGGGCCAAGGTGGCAGTCCTATTCTGGCCCTTTGCAGGCTAGCCCATTATGGGCCGACCCATTTTGGCCTATTGTTCTTTTATTTTTAATTTTTTTTGTCTTTTTTTAATTTTTTTAAATTTTGTTTTATATAATCTTAAATATTTTATACTATTTTTTCTTACTAAACTAAGGTTTTGTATTATTCCACTGAATTTGACTTGTAAGATTTTTAATAAAACAGTCATAAATAAAAATTTTGCTAATGATTTACGTAATTATTTAGTTCTATCTATATTAATTTTTCTAATATTAGTAAATATTTTTTGTTGTTTATATTAATTAATACTTAAATTAATTTGTAATTGTATGTAAATTATTTAGGATTCGATAAAAAATAACTTTAAGGCTAAAGATAGAGATGCAACTACGTTTTTTTTTCCTTTTTTTTTTTTAAACTAGAATGGGCTGGCCCATAGTGGGCTAGAATGAACTGGCCCATGATGGACTATTATGGGCTAGCCCAACCCACATTTAGGGTAGCCCATGGGATGGGCTAGCCCACCCTTTTTGTTCGGTAGGTGGGCCTGGCCCACGAAAATATTGGGCTGGGCCGACCTGGTATGCGGCCCGCGATGGGCCTGCCTACAATAGGTCGAGTCGAGCCGGACGACTCATTATTGCATCTTTATTCTTTCTATGTCTTCTTCGAATTTAAGGTGCTCAAAAAGGGTTTCTGGTTTGCCTTTTAAGAAACTAATGGGGAGAAAAAAATAAAAACTAGTATTTTACAAGTATATGAATTTACTTTCGGGATTTCCTTTGAGACTTCTTACCCCTATATAGTGCGGATAAAAACCTCAATCTCATTTTTAAATGTGCTTGGAAATAAATTTTAATTTGGTATATAAATCTTTTTTTTCTCCTCTTCAAATTGAATATGTAGGATAAGAAATCCCATGTTATGGTGCAAGTGCATAAAAGAATAATGGTGGCTATTGATCTTATTAGCTTTCATTTTCAAGCTTTTTTTTTGCGGACCTCTCTGCAATAATGGTGTTGCTCCACCTTTGAGGTTTCTAAGAGAAAATAGAGAGAGAAAGAGAGAGAGAGGTAGTTTAAAGAAAGAAATGCGATATTTATCTCAATTAAGAGTAGCATCAAGTGGTATAAAGTCCATATATTAGTTAATTCTTAACCAATAAAATTTATTAGAATCTATTCTTATAGGTAGGAGGGATTTTGCCCCTCTTACATTAGAATTCCCCAAAAACTAGTCCAAATCAATTTGTCAAACTCCTTCAACAATTTCAATTTATTATTGTATGAATAATGTATCTATGTTAGCTGGCTAAATGCCTGAGGCAGCCTGCCTTGTATTTTTCAAAGTGGGCCATATGAAGGAAGTAAAACTGGGTGCCTGTACTATGGCCTGCTCAACTAAATAGTAGGCGTGGCTTTCCTCTTCAAAGTTTAGCCCAGAAAAACGGTGCAAAGCTGCTAATTAGCCTAATCACCTTGATGGAGAACTACTCATTTGTCCCTAACTTCTGTCAAGTATTACTCTTTGTCTGAGATATAACTTTGACAAATTTGCCCAAAAGTTGACTTGTTGTTCACTGACTTTTTTCTTGGCCACTTGTATGCGCGCACATTCGTTTAATTCTTTGATATCTTCCATGGCTTTTTAATGGACCCAAGAATAATTTATATTTTTGCAGTCTTTCATGCTTTTTTACTAATTTGCAAGCCAAAATCAATAATCTATAAACCAGGTACAACAGTTTGTAAAAATCAGTGGGCAAGGGGTAAAAGAAAAGAGATTATTATATTGTATTCTTTTATTTTTTTTGGTTTTTTTTTTTTTTTTTTTTGTTTTCAACCGGAACACTAAAGCTTTGGCTTAATTTGTTCAAATTTGAGTCTTTATTTCCAATTGAATGGTTAAAAGTGATCTTTCCAAATATGCATTAGAATCTTGTTGTCCTCATAACTGGTAATTGTTAGAAGTTTTAGACATATATATAAATCTTCTACTCTCCCCCCCCCCCCAAACCAAAAAAAAACCCGAAAAAAAAAAAAAGAACTAATTCCCTTAGATGCAGAATAACGGAGGCCAGCACGTCAGCAACCAACCTTGGCGAAAAGAGCAGAAACATGAAGCTTCTATTCCATGGTCTAGCGAAGATGCGTCCATATATACTACCACAGCACCTATCTATGAGGCATACATTGAGTACTCACTGACGCAAACTATCTTACCACTATACGTATTCACTGACGTAAGCTCGGGCGTGTACGTACGTGGGTGACAATCAAAGTAAAATTAAAAAAAGCTAGATCTGTGCACGTACGTGTAACCATCACAATATTTTCCTTCAACCCATACGTTTAATACGATATATGTAAACAGCCTAATAAACATGTGATACGTCAGATTATAACTCATTTGTTACTATTAATCACATTTAGCATGATTATATACTAATTAATTAAAATAAAATATGTAAAATATATTTATAATTAATTAAAATTACATTTAAAACATTAAATGTCAGTAAATGTCGTATTGACACAAACAACTCGTTTAGTAAACATATTACACAAGTTATTTTACAAGTTTCGCATTTGCTTTTTTCTTTTTTTTTTTTCCTTTTTCAGGAATAAAATAAGCTAGCTTTGCGATATTTATTTTTGCACATGCAATCATTTATTTTATTTGATAAGTGCACTTCTAGCCATTTAATATTAAAGATTAAAAATTCTTCAGCAAGAATATTCACCGCTCAACTAATTATGGAGGGCTTAAGTTAATTAAATAAAAAACTATCAAAGGAAACTGAAAACCACAAAAAGGGAACATGGGGAATTAGGAAGGGAACCAAAAGAAGCCTAGATAATTATTTTCACATGCATGCATGTATTTTATCTAATGAATGCATGTATTTAAAGAGAAATACAAGCCAGAAACCGAGTTAGGAGGTGTATTGCATGCTATTAAAATGCTTTTTGCTGACGTGGCTAACCATTATTCTTTTGTCCCTCGTGTTTGTAATAAGCTGGCTTGTTGTAAATTCATTCTTGATAGTCGTAGTTTTCATTAAATAAATAAAAACGGCTCTCGCGAGGACGGTAAAGTTTTATTTGTTTCACTAATTAATTTCATTTTGAGAATGAAAAAATGAATTATAAGAAAATGAGAACACAAAGAGGTAATCAAATGGTATACAAAATGAATACAACTTGGTTCTTGTCTTTTACTTGGATATATTACCCTTTCCTCTATCAGCCTCTTTTACGTTCGTCATAACTTTCTCTCAGCTCTTTAATAACTGCTAGTTAGGTAACATATAAATATTAAATACACACATGACCACTTATTATTGTGATCAGTATCTACCATATCCACATGACGTACATATATTATATATAGCCTTACAATCCAGAACTATCCCACATCTAGAGAATTTCATCTCAATCCATTCCTATCCATAAACAAAGGTTTACTTCACTTTCAACCAAGTTCAAGCCACTCAAATATGGAAGACCCTTTACTCTACACATCACTTTCCCTTGTAATCCTCCTCTTGGCTTTCAAGCTCTTCTTCTTCCAAACCAAAAAACGACGCTACAAAAACCTCCCACCAAGCCCACCTTCGCTACCCATCATCGGCCACCTCCATCTCCTAAAACTCCCTGTCCATCGAACTTTCCATCGTCTGTCCCAAAAATACGGCCAAGTTTTCTCCCTCCACTTCGGCTCCCGCCGCGTGGTCGTCGTATCATCGCCCTCGGCCGTGGAGGAATGCTTCACCAAAAACGACATCGTTCTCGCCAACCGCCCGCGTCTCCTCATGGGGAAGCACCTCGGCTACAACTACACCACCGTGGTGCAATCCCCTTACGGCGACCACTGGCGCAACCTCCGCCGCATTGGCGCAATCGAGGTCTTCTCGTCGAGCCGGCTCAAGACGTTCTTAGGCATCCGGAGGGACGAGATCAAGCGATTGCTATGTAAACTCTCACGGAACTCTCTCCGTGGAGATGATGGTTTTGCCAAGGTGGAGATGAAGTCAATGTTTTCGGAGTTGACTTTTAACATCATAATGAGAATGGTGGCTGGGAAGCGGTACTATGGGGACGAGGTCTCGGACGTGGAAGAGGCCAGGAAGTTTAGGAAGATCATGAAGGAGGCTTTCACTTATGGCGGGGCGGCGAATCCTGCGGATTTCTTGCCCGTTTTGAATTGGTTTGGAAATGAGGGTAATTATGAAAAGAGGGTGAAGAGGCTTGCTAAGAGCATAGATGCCTTCTTGCAAGGTCTGATCGATGAGCATCGGACTAGTAGTACTAGAGGTAAAAACAGTACTATGATCGATCATTTACTATCTTTGCAGGAGTCTCAGCCTGAATACTACACTGATCAAATTATCAAAGGCTTTATACTGGTTAGTTATATACGTCTCCGTCTCGATGATAACCTTCTTCCTTTTTCTTCTAATTAATGCAAATGCTAATTATTATACCACAGTGGTCTGATTAGTATCCACAACTCGGTAAAATGTAAGAATTACACCCCCAGACTCCCTTTGTAAAATAAAAATTATTGTACCACGTGTATATCATTAATTATTGTTCTGAGATTACAATCTATAATGATTTCTTTTGGATATTTACCTGATTTATTTTCACTGATTAATTTACAATGCTATAGCGCCCGCATTTTTAGAATTCACAGACCTACTAGCGTATGCATGCAGGTGAAACTTGATTGGCATTTTTCTTAATTTTTAGTTTCAAAAGATAAACTAGGGTTGAAAAGATTAGAATTACGAAATTATCCAATATGCGCCGCTCCGCCTTGTTACATACGTATGTATATCTGTGATGTAACATTATGTGACTGTGATGTAAATTTGGCTAGTTATATTGATTGCACATAGGAAATTTTAGTAGATATAGTCTAAAACTTTAAATTTTCAGGTCCTATTATTCGCTGGGACTGACACATCATCAGTGACATTAGAATGGGCAATGTCCAACTTGCTTAACCGTCCACACGTCCTCAAAAAGGCTAGAGCTGAACTTGATGATCAAGTTGGTCAACAACGCTTAATGGACGAACCAGATCTTTCCAAACTGTCCTACCTTCAAAACATCATCTCGGAGACCTTACGGTTGTACCCAGCTGCGCCACTACTCGTACCTCACTTCTCATCCAGCGATTGCACCGTTGGGGGATATGATGTGCCACGTGATACGATCTTATTGGTTAATGCGTGGGCCATACATAGGGACCCGAAGTTGTGGAATGATGCTGATAGTTTTAAGCCAGAGAGGTTCAAGATTGATGAAGGTGGGGGCAACAAGCTAATGCCATTTGGGCTAGGAAGAAGGGCTTGTCCTGGGGCTGGGCTGGCCCAACGTGTAGTGGGCTTGACTTTGGGGTGTCTGATTCAATGTTTTTTGTGGGAGAGGGTCAGCGAGGAAGAGGTGGACATGACTGAAGGTAGAGGTACCACCATGCCTAAAGCTGTACCACTGGAAGCTATGTGCAAAGCACGCCCCCTCATAAACTCTGTTCTCTTGGAATCTGTAGATGATATTTGATATAAATGTGTTCCGCAGGCGTGCCATCGTGTAATGTGATATGTCATATTGTCGTTAGCTGATAAAATGTTGTAATGCTTTTGTTTTATTTTATTTCTTTTGGAATTGTAGTAGTGTCTAGCTATTGACAGATATATTGGTTTTTTTTTTGTTTACCTATCTATAATTATTATTTTGTCTAATTAAAATTCATCATGCATATCTTTATATAGTAAAAATTAGAGAGAAAAAAATATTATATAATAAGTATTTATTTTTATTATTTTTTTCCATCACTATCCAAATTATGACAACCGTTGAATTATGATCTAATGGTTAAAAAAAGAAATATCTATAAATAGATTAAAAAAATACATATTGAATTGGGAACCTATATATATATTATCGTGCAACTTTTATAGAGTATTATGTTAATGTTTTTGTTTTTGTGTCATATGTATATTCATTATATTTTAAGCCTCTCTCACCTGGGCTAGTTAGTCAATAATGACAGGAAATCTAATAATTATTTAAGTATTATCACTACAAGAAATTAGGTTTTTTAGAGCGAAATTTATTAGCGGCAAAACCTCAAATCTCTCTGACCAAATTCATATAAAATCGTCTCACTCCCATAATGTCTCCTTGCTCTCACATTCTCTCATTCTTTACGGCTGCCCAATAAGTCCCACTTTGGAATAGCTGCCCAGTAATTAGTCTTAGACTACCCAGAGACTTGTATATTTAATAAAGTCTTCTTTTTTTTTTTTTTTTTTCGAAAGGGTATTTAATAAAGTCTTCTAATACCGTATACTAACTGGAGCCCTAGTTACACGAAACTCTTAAATATCATAGCCCACCTTGCTTTTGAATCCTAGGTTTTATAGGACTCCTCTAAACGGCAGCTATATATAACACATACGCACTCGTTGACGTGGCTATAAGATATTAGGAAGAGTAATGCTATGGGGCACCAGTGGTACCCAGCACCACAGTGATGTGTCAGTTTGTCACTGGCTAATCATAATTATAATTTAAGTAGGACCTATGTGGGACCCAGTTTATTAATTAAATCATCCAGTGACAAACAGACATGTCACTGTGGTGCTGGGCACCACTGGTGCCCTATAGCATTGCTCTATTAGGAAGGAACTCTAGCGCATGAAATTGAAATGTCAACGTACGACATTAATAATCATGTAAAATTTGGTTACGAAAGTTTGCGAGAAAGCAATATTAAAGATAATTTAAACTTTGACTTTATTTTTTTCTTTTGAAAAGCAATAATTGGTTAAATGTGGTACTAGTTGGCTACCAGTTGTAATTGAATAGAAAATTCATGGGTGGCCCATTTTACTTTTCTGACGTTTACTTTAATCTTATAACTATTAATTTGATTGAACAGATCAGCTTAAAAGTAAAGTTTAATAACAAAAAGACATAGATAATATTAGATATTCAAGCTTGGCTCTTCGAGAAGGGAAAAAGAAGATGGACTTATAGGTTCCCAAATATAAATTTAGTGCTCCAGGGGTGATTTTCACTGATTATTATATATATATATTGTTAGAGTTCGTGATCTGAATTCTATTTGCCCTAGTCCGAAAGTTTCGCGGTGCGACATATGTGGTATTTTTTGTAATTGGGAGAAATTTTGAGATCTGTGGTGGAAGCGGAGGGTGGAGCCCCCGCGGTATGGACCTGTTTTATTAGGCCGATTTTTCCGTACAGTTTTTCGTCCGTACACATATGTATTTTAGGGTTTTAGGGATTCTATATATACTTGGCTTGGCCGTGTAAAACTCTACCTTCTGTACCCTATTTTCGACATAGTGAAATTTCCTCCTCTGCCAGTGGTTTTTCCCGATTAGGGTTTTCCACTTAAATCTGTGTGTTCTTATTTTTCATTCTTATTGTCGATTATCGTTCGTTAATTCTTAACAAACTGGTATCAGAGCTTTAATCCAGGTTTGATTACAATAATGGCAACCATGAAATATGATATTCCGCTTTTGGATCGCAACACCAGATTTTCGTTATGGCAAGTTAAGATGCGGGTTGTCCTTGCGCAATTAGATTTAGATGATGCACTGGTAGGGATCGATGCAATGCCCTCATCATTATCAATGGAGGGTAGGGATCGAAAAGCCCTATCTCAGATTCAATTGCATCTGTCGAACCAGATATTACAAGACGTTCTGAAGAAGAAAACTGCTGCCGCTTTGTGGTTGAAATTAGAGCAGCTGTGCATGACAAAGAGTCTGACCAACAAGCTGCATCAGAAGCAGCGGCTGTATTCTCATCGTATGACAGAAGGTACGTCTCTAGAAGAGCACATAAACGTCTTTAAGGAAATTGTTTCTGATCTGGAAGCTTTGGAGGTTAAATATGATACTGAGGATTTGGTACTGATTTTGCTGTGTTCGTTACCCCCTTCATATACGCCCTTTAGAGACACTATTTTGTATAGTCGTGAATCCCTTACTCTAAGCACGGCTTATGATTCACTGCTCTCTAAGGAGAAGATGGATCAGATTGTTACAGGGACTGAGACTCAAGCAGAGGGTCTCGTTGCCAGAGGGAGAACGCAGGAAAAGAATTCTGGGTATGATAATAGAGGCAGATCGAAATCTAGAAATAAAAGTAAAACTCGCAACTATTGCAAGAAAAAGGGCCACATCAAATCTGAATGCTATAAGCTTCAAAACAAGAATAAGAAGATTACCCCTAATTAGAAGGGAAAACAACCAGAAAATACCGGTGAAGCCAGTGTTGCTGAAGATGATATCAGTGATGGAGAACTCTTAGTTGTTTCTGATGGCGACTCCAAACCATGTGATGACTGGATTCTCAATTCAGGTTGCACGTTTCATATGTGTCCTAATAAGGACTGGTTTTCAACATATGAAACGGTATC
>JXTC01000555.1:141220-168825 GCA_002914845.1 Trema orientale | reverse complement strand
ACCCGAATTCTATTTGCCCTAGCCCGAAAGCTTCGCGGTGCGACATATGTGGTATTTTTTGTAATTGGGAGAAATTTTGAGATCTGTGGTGGAAGCGGAGGGCGGAGCCCCCGCGGTATGGACCTGTTTTATTAGGCCGATTTTTTCGTACAGTTTTTCGTCCGTACACATATGTATTTTAGGGTTTTAGGGATTCTATATATACTTGGCCTGGCCGTGTAAAACTCTACTTTCTGTACCCTATTTTCGACATAGTGAAATTTCCTCCTCTGCCAGTGGTTTTTTCCCGATTAGAGTTTTCCACTTAAATCTGTGTGTTCTTATTTTTCATTCTTATTGTCGATTATTGTTCGTTAATTCTTAACATATATATATTTGAGTATGCAAGTAACTTTTAACAAAAGAAAGATGCATCTGAAACTTTGCAAATTAACTAATTACAGAAAGTGGAATCACACTGGTCTACAAATAAACACACAGATATAGATATATAGAGTATTGACTATTGAGTAATACAGGGCATTTTAAGGTGTCTACAAAAAATGTCAGTTTTTTGCTGAAAAATAGAGTGATATTTTTAGTTCAAACTTAATGTATTAATTATAATAACTTAGTTAAAAATTGACATATCATGTACTTCGTAATATTACTCTAAAGAATTAGATAGTATTACTAACGGATATATATATATATATATATATATATATATATATATATATATATATATATATGTGCAATCTTGGGCGAAAGGAGTGTGAAAAACGGTTAAAATTAGTTAGTCTCTGACTCTCCGCGTGTCAAAGTGGTATAAAAAAATAGAAAAGTATGTGAGAAAAGACTCTGTCAAACTTCTTACTTTATTTGAGTGGTACCTTTGTCTTTTCTGACTCGTTGACACTTGATCGCATATGCTTGAGTAGTACCCTTTTGTCTTTTCTGACTCGTTGTTACTTGATCGTATATGCTGGCCGTACTCATCTCACCCAACAATATTTTTGCTACACTTCTCTTTAGTTTCCTTAAGGCCTCACCTCGTATAAATACCCACTGTGTCTATCTCTCACCACCACCACATAACACATAACACAATACACAAGAACATCTAATTCATTAAACAACACCTAATGGATCAACAGCCCTTATTGTTATACTACGCATCTCTTATCCTTATCTTCTTCCTCGTAGCTTTCAAGCTATTCTTCTTCCAATCCAAGAAACGACACTACAAAAACCTCCTCCCAAGCCCACCTTCTTACCCCATAATAGGCCACCTCCATTTCCTCAAACCCCCCATCCACCGAACCTTCCACAGTCTCTCCTCCAAATACGGACCCGTTTTCTCCCTCTGGTTCGGGTCCCGCCGCGTGGTCGTCGTTTCATCCGCCACCGCCGTAGAGGAATGCTTCACCAAAAACGACATCGTCTTCGCAAACCGCCCACCTCTCACTGGGCGCAAGTACATAGGCTACAACTACACCATCGTGGTGGCCTCCTCTTACGGAGACCACTGGCGCAACCTCCGCCGCATCGGGGCCGTTGAGATCTTTTCCTCCGCCCGCCTCAACCTCTTCCTCGGCATCCGTAGTGACGAGATTAAACGGTTGCTCCGCAAAGTCTCGCGAAGCAGCTCGTTCAGAGAATTTGGGAGGGTGGAGCTGAGGCCGATGTTCCCGGAGTTGACTTTCAACATCATAATGAGAATGGTGGCTGGGAAACAGTACTACGGGGACGACGTCACGGATGTGGAAGAGGCCCGACAGTTTCGGCAGATTGTGAGAGAGGTTTTCGCGAATGGAGGGGCTGGGAACCGGGCGGATTTCTTGCCGATCCTGAACTGGATCGGTGGCTTTGAGAAGCGAATGGAGAGGCTTGCCAAGAGGACCGACCTGTTACTGCAGCGTTTGATTGAGGAGCAGCGCGTTAAGAAAGATGACGAGCCTCGTAACACCATGATTGACCATTTGCTCTCTTTGCAGGAGTCTCAGCCCGAGTATTACACTGATCAAATTATCAAAGGCTTACTGGTAAGTATAAGAGAATGAATTTATTAATAATTACCTATTAATATGTTCATATAGGTAGCAACGAAAACAGCTAATTTCGAACAGTTAGTTTAATTCTTTGATCATTTCATTATATGATCATGGGATAAAGTACATAGTCTCACATGTGGTTGTGGGTACGGTGTAGGATTAATTGCATGTAGAAGAAATAATGATTCTTATCATGTGCACAGGAAGTACCATATGTGCATGATATGATCTCTTTATTTTATAAACATATATTTTAAGGGGGAAAAAAAAAAGGGTACGGAAGCAAGAACAGACAAGAACCATACCTATGGATTTCTAGAATCAGTTTCTTATCACCTAGTGGCTGATCGAGGGAAAAACAAAAGAACGAACAAATCTGATCCTAACAATGAGTCAGTGTACAACTTGATCATTATAAACTTGGCTATGTTTAATAAGAGAGAGAAGGGAGAGTAAAGAAAGTGTAAGAGGGAAAAGTGGAAAGAAAAGAGAAAATATGGTTGTTTGGTAGGAAGGAAAAGTGAAAGGAAAGGAAAAAGAAGAGAAAAAATAATGGAAAAATAATAGGTGGGGTTCACAAAAATTTTCTCCTCCAAAATGGGAAGAAAAGAGAAAGGAAAAGAAATTTAATTAGTAAAAGTGTTTAATTTGCTAATATTCTCTCACATATTAATTTTAATAATGATAATAATATAAAGAGTAAAATAATTATTTTAAAATAAAATAATCTTTTATTCCTTTATATACCAACAATTATAGAAGAAAAATATTTTCTTTTCCATTTTAAATATTTTATTTTCTTCCCATTTTTTTTTCCTCTTCACCAAACATAGTCTTAGTATCGCAACCGTCATCAATCATGGCGCACGCCAAAAAGTGAGCAATGGTCCAAGACTCCCTCCAATGTCGGAGATGATAGATTTGTGGCAAAGTACTTTATTTATTTATTTTTTCTCCCCATAGTGCTTTTTTAGTTTCACTTTGTTGACTTAAATATATATATATATAGGATCAATATATAGTCCAACGACTACAAATTTAGGTATTGGTGCCTCAAGTAAAAAGAAGATGAAGCAAGTTTTTTAATGCTCACACTCCTGAAAAATGCTTCTTGCTTCACAATGTATATTTTTTATCTACGAGTAAAATTTTCACGCGGCATGTAACATTCTATTGGAAATGTGTAAAAATCGGTTTCTTTAAGGGGCAAAATGGTCTTTGACCAGATATTAAAAAAAAAATCAGATTATATATATGTTTTCTTTTCTCTCTCCCTCAGACCCGATTCCCCCCTCTCTCCCTCAGACCCGATTCCCCCCTCTCTCCCTCGCTCTCTACTCGTCCACGACCGAAGGAAGAGGAACCGCCGTAACTCACCGCCCGAGCGTCGTCTGGCCACCACGAAGCAGGCGGAGCTCCCCCAGGCAGCGACGAGTCAGCGCCGGCCGGTTGCAGAGTCGCCGGAGCCGCCACCGGAGCCGGAGAAGACAAAAGAGCTTTTTCGGATTTTTGGCCGCCGGCAAAGATTCCGGCCACCATTTAACTCCAAACCGGTCCCGTAGGATTCGTATCGTCGCAAGGATCGTCAAGGTATATATATCTTAACTCCATTTTGCCCGAATCAAAAGTTGCCATTTTAGGGTATTTTGAGTTTTGGATTTTAGTTTTCGATCCGGTCGTTGGATTGTATTTTTGACCTCATTTTTGGAATATACTCGGGAAATAGAGAAGTTTGATCTATATATTGTGTTGTTTGGTGATTGGCACGAAAATAAAGATCGGACGGTCGAGATTTTATCTCGTTTTGCGTGCCACCGATCCGGTGTGGACTCGGTCCTGAATTGGACAAGTTATATATCTAACCTAGCTATTTTGGGTGTTAGGAATTCAGTGAAGAGGTCTGTTTGCAGAATTGAAGCTCCGGTGAGAAGTTGACTTTTCACAAGAGGACGATCGAGGGCTCGGAATTGTTTCCCGACCCTCCGGGGGATCGTCAACGACACCGTGAGGATTCAATAGCGTAGTATCGCTATTCCGGTGAGGTAGGGGTTCAATTATCAAGTTTTCAACTTATTTTGTTTTAAATTATGTATTATGACCTATTTCTTGAAATTATCGATTTTCATGGATTTTAATGATTTGAATAGATATTTGATGAACTTGTGAATTGTTGAGATATATTAGATTGTTCTGTGATTGGTTTGTATGATTTTTATGCAGGTTTAAAAATTTTAGTTTTGGGAAAATACAGCCGTTATGCTGCCCAATTTTCTTTAAATCCCAGAATAATACCAAATGAGTTTTAAAGCATGATTTCTTGATATACTTGATGCATGGTTATTACATACTCTGTGAAATATTGTACCTACTATAGGATCACACACTTGAGTTCCATTTTACCATCATGGTATTTAGATCGCAGGCGAGTTGCTGCAGCGCTAAGTGAGAGACCTAGGCCCCTGCGCAGGATTTGCTGACACACCTCCGGGTAGTGTCAGGATGCTGGATACCTCTGTTCAAGAGGTATTACAGGACCGTGATGAGAGGATGGGAGCTCATAGATAGACTTATACTTGGTTGATTTATGATATGTACAACATGATTATGAACATGATGGTGACTTTAGTTTTGATTTTGATTTTAAATATGTGATTACTCTTGATCATTCGCAAACTTATTTTATAACTGGATTTTGGAAAGGTACTAACCATGCAGGTTTCGAAAGTTGCATTCATTCCAAAAAGGTAATTGAATTCCTACTGAGTATGTGAATGCTCACCCCCTTATTTTTCCCCTCTCAGGTGGTGTACAGTGTGACTTGGGCAACTCCGGAGTGGAGTGACTAGGACTGGAAGATTGTTCTAGCTTAGTAGTTGGTAACTACTTAGTAACTCACTTTGGATTTGTAATAACATTTAAGGCTCATACTTTGGATTTAGCCTGTATTATCTATTATGCCTATTTGTGATGACAATTGTGATGCATATGTATGTTTTATTACTATTATTAACAGTCTATGGGCCCGTTTGGGATAATTTTTACTTGCTGAAATAAAAGCTACAGAAGATCTTCCTGGAAAAGCTAGTGGGTCCATACTTCATTAAAAAGATCTTCTAATTAAAAAAAGATCTTCTGACAATTTATCCAAACACCTTCAAAAGTAACTTTTGAGCTCCAAAAGATCTTTGGAAGCTATGCCAAACAGGCCCATGTCTAGTAGTGATCACAAACTGTGAGAATTTACAATTTGAACTATTTTTATAAACTTTTACAGAAGCTGTCGTTTTTCTGAAAAATTAAAGTTTCTAAAATTTTTTAAAACAAATTATGAATTTCCACTTGTGAAATTCCTCTTCTGCCACTGGCCCGGGGTTTGGGTCGTGACAAAATCTGTTACAATTTTACTTTACACACGGTTGTTTCATTATTCGAGTAAGGTATTTTAACTGAACCATGTGTGTATATATATATATTCTTGCTCATTACAATAATATTAATCAAAGTGATGTTATTTTGTAGGTATTATTTTTATATATATATATATATATATATATATATATATATATATATATATATATATATTCTTTCTCGTTACAATAATATTATTTAGACGTTACGATATATACTATTTTGTAGGTATAACTGAACCATGTGTATAAAATTTAGACGTGTAACATTTTCACAGACATGTAACGTTCTATTGGGAATGTGTTACAATTTTACTTTACGCACTGTTGTCTCATTATTCGAGTAAGGTATTTTAACTGAACCATGTGTATATATATATATATATATATATATATATATATTCTTTCTCGTTACAATAATATTAATCAAAGTGATCTTATTTTGTAGGTATTATTGCTTGCAGGAACGGATACAGCGGCAATGACGCTAGAATGGATAATGTCTAATCTGCTTAACCATCCCCATGTCCTAAAAAAGGCCATAGCTGAGCTAGACTCCCAAGTTGGTCAACAACAACTGGTTGATGAATCAGATCTCTCCAAACTACCCTACCTCCATGGTATCATCTCTGAGACCCTACGATTGTACCCACCAGCTCCACTCCTTGTACCTCACTACTCCTCCAACGATTGCAATATTGGTGGATACGATGTGCCACGTGAAGCGATCCTATTGGTTAATGCATGGTCCATACACAGAGATCCTCAGCTGTGGGAGGATGCGGAAAGTTTTAAGCCCGAGAGGTTTGAAAACAACGGTGAGAGTGAGGGGTACAAGCTAATGCCATTTGGGTTGGGAAGACGGGCTTGTCCTGGAATGGGCAGCCCAACGCGTAGTAGGTTTGACATTGGGATCGTTAATCCAATGCTTCGGGTAGGAGAAGATTAGCGAGGAAAAAGTAGACATGACTGAAGCTAAAGGGCTCACTGTGCCGAAAGCTGTGCCGTTGGTCGCCATGTGTAAAGCGCGCCCCATTATGAATGTCGTTCTCTCATAATCTATTGTGGTGTTGGCAGTGTCCATAGTATTGCTTAATTTATTAAGGTTAGCGTTTGGTTGCCAAATGAAATACGAATGGAATGGTAATGATACTAAGGATATAATGAAAAAGTCAAGCCAATTACTTTGTTGGGTTGTAATTTTGAATCAAGACTTGAATAAAAATTACTCTATTTGGTTCACTATAAAGTGAGAATGAATTAACAAAATTTTGACCAAAATACCCTTATACAATAGCTTATGAAAAATGAATATACTCGCATGTGTATGCTCTTCTTTTAATAAATAAAATTAATTTTGAAAATAAAAAAAATATTATTCAATTATTTATAGCTTACTTCAATACATTATGTGAATAAGTAAAAAATTAAGCAACATACAAAACTGTTGATTTACATCCTATTAATTTATATAAGCAGATTAATAATGGCTTTTTGATTCATCTCATCAATATCACTTCGTATATCAAGAAGTTGGTCTTCGATAATTTCAAAGCGGCAAGAAACAAAAAAAAAGAAAAAGAAAAAAAAAACTCAAATTAAAATTAAAAAAAAACGCAAATTTACGGGGTCTAATGCCAGAAAATTCCTACCGGAAACAAATTCCAAGTTTACAATGTTAGAAAAATTTGCTTTAATCACATATCAATATAGAACACAAATTGCGAAATTAACAGGTAAATACCTTTGAATCCATGAGTAGAGATTAGCGCAACAAAAAAAAAAAAACTTGAATAACTCATGCTCAAACGCACACCCCTCCTCAACCTTCTCCTAACTTTTCAAAACTGCTATCAATGGGACAAGCGTGTCGAAGTTGTACAGAGAAGTGAGAGAATCTAGCCTATAATTACCTTTATATAGAGGTTTCACCCATTAAGAAACCCTAAAAGGCCTACACTAAACATCATATCACTAATTGGCCCAAAACTTAAGAGGTCTACCAAGCCCAATTTTTAATTATGAGTATAAATAATAAACTGGGCCTTCAGATATTAGTTAAGCTATAGTCCAATCCGCTTTAGACAAAACAAAAAAAAAGGCCAATTAATGACTGCACAGATAGTTAAATTCTAACATACAATGTTATCATTTATTGCAAATCTAGAATCAAAACCAGACCTGATCAACCTTCTCTCTTATTCCACATAATTTTCCGTTGCTTTTTCAAGTTCTCTTGTCTTTCATAAAGAAAGAAAGGTTTCATTCAGAAAGACCCTGATAGTGATGAGAAAAAAACTTGAATCTGTCTGAAAAAGCTAGAGTACACAGGACGTAACATAGAGAAGAGGGGTGGGGAAGTAATGTAAAATAGAGGGCAAGGGCACAAAACTGTTAGGTTTGGAATGGAATACGCTTTGAGAAAAAACACTTTCCACTATTTTTTAATAAATAATACCAAAAATACAACGTCCAGAAAATAATTATTTTTGCGTGTGACTTTTGGTGTTTTAAATTCTTAGCTTGAAGTTGGTTTCTCTATTTATTACAAGAAACCAAATTGGTTTCTCAGTTTCTATAACTAAAATTAGTTTCTCTGATTCTACTTATTGATATCTATGATAAAAAAATAGTTTCTTTTAGTAATTATTATTGATTTCTCTAGTTATTACTAAAACTAATTTGATTTTTCAACTTTTGGTAACTAAATTATTTCAAATAACTAAATTAGTTTCTTAGTTTCTAGTAATCAAATTGGTTACTCTGGTTATTTGGTTTATCTGATAAAAGTAGTTTCTTTTATTCATTATTATTGATTTCTCTAATTATTGCTAAAAACTAATTTAGTTTCTTAGTTAATCAAATTATTGGTTTTAATTACCTAGTTGACAATTATAAATTATTAACTAATATATATAACAAAGAAACTAAATTGATTTCTTGCCAAATTGGTTTCTTGCAATAACCAGAAAAACCAATTTTGAAAAATATCACTAAAGATCGCATAGAAAAATAATTAGTTTTTGGAGGTCGTATCTTTAGTATTATTTTTTAAAAAATAGGTATAAATGTCCAAAACTTTACGACTCTCCACCTGTTTATTTTAGTAAAACCCAATTCCATTAGTTGATAGGATAACAATTATGTTGGAATGGGCTTTCTTAACAAACCAAAAAAATGAATGGAACTCTTTTAGAAATAGCCTTTCCACTCCCCCTATTCCTGTTCAATTGCATATATGACACGAGTACTTTAGTAGCTAGGTATTGTATTTATCTTCTTATAGACCTCCTTTTTTAGTATGCATTGATCAATATTAATTTGTACAAAATTAATTCGTCAAGAATAAAATATAAGAGAGACATCACGGGTAATACACACTCGATAATATTTTGTGACGCAGCAAAAAGCTAGATAAAAGCCAAATCCATGAACATAGAAAGAAACTCAAGAACTCAAAGAGATTACAATCCAAAAGGCTCCTATGCCCTCTTTCCTCCCTGATACAAATAACAAAAGATCTCCCCCAAAAGCCCAAAACGCAATGTATCGGGTTAACACTAAAATAAAAAAACTAAAATGACCAAATAGCCATGAAGTCTGAACGACAAGGGATAAAAAGAAAAAAAAAATGACAACTAGTAACCAAAACGACAATGTTTATTCTGAACGTAAGAAGCTCCTGGCCTGCATCATTTTGTCTCGAAACACTGAATGCTAATAGACATTTGAGTTTGTTGTTAATTAATTGCAGTCTTACTCTATCTCACAGTTATATTCATAGTTTAGCGTTGTCTATGATGTTCATTTTATGAGCATAACTCAAAACTCTTACTTTTGAAAAAATGGGTAAATTGCAAAAAACAAAAAAAATCTGAAATTTGAATTCTACAAAATAATATTAACATGAAATTTAGAATATCTTAAAATTGATACTTTGGGCAGACTTTTTGAATAACTTTAATAAATAAAACACAATAATATCCTTAAATTTAGAAACTAATAAACAATAATCCAATTTTGATGATGATATTATTGTCTTTAAGTTACTAAAATTGGTCAAAAAATTATTCTAAAGATACTAATTTTTGCAAATTCTTAATTTTAAATTATTGTTCTACAAATTATAAAATTCTTAATTTTGAATTATTATTCTACAAATCCTAAATTTCACATTTTTAAATGACGGAATACCCGAACTTCACAGTATTTTTACAATTCACCGATCAGTATGACTCATTTAAGCGACAGCAACATATATAATACATACGCACTTGCTGACGTGGGCGTAAGATATTAGGAAGGAACTCTCTAGCGCATGAAATTGAAATGTGAACGTACGACATTTATAATCATGCAAAATTTGGTCACGAAGGTTTGCGAGAAAGCAATATTAAAGATAATTTTAACTTTGACTTTCTTTTTTCCTTTGAAAAACAATAATTCGTTAAATTTGTTACTAGCTAGCAGTTGTAAATAGAAAATTCTTTTTACTTTTCTGACGTTATATTTAATCTTATTATTAATTTGATTGGAACAGATCATCTTAATCAAATAAAAAGAAAAATATATAATGTTAGATATTCAAGCTTAGCAGTTGTAAATAGAAAATTGATGGGTGATCATTTTCACTTTTCTGACGTTTATATTTAATCTCATTATTAGTTTGATTGGAACAGATCATCTTAATGAAACAAAAAGAAAAATATGTAATATTAGATGTTCATGCTTGGCTTCGGCCTTCGAGATCGAAGGGGAAAAAAAAAGGACTTATAGGTTCCCAAATATCAATTTGAGTGCTGCAAGTGTGATTTCCAACGACTATATATATAGGATATTTTTTTTATTGTAAATACATTAATTTTAACCTTGATTATAATTAATTATATTAGAACAAATTCTAATAATTTTAGCCAAAAACGGACTCTACTGAAAGTTTGTAAATTAACTAGTTACAGGAAGTGAATACAGTACACTGATCTACAGAGATATATATAATCTTGGGTAGAATTATTGAGAGCACTAATTCGAATCTTAGTTAGATGAAAGGTGAGTGAAAAAGGACTTTCTGCGTGTGAAAGAAAGAGATAAAACACTATTTTCAAAAAAAAAAAAGAAAAAAAAAAAGAAAAGAAGAAAGAGATAAAACACATGAAAATTGCGTGGAAAGACTTGGTCAAATGTCTTGCCTTACCGGGGTGTTACTCTCTCTCTTTTTTGACTCGTCGATCGCAAATGCTTGTGCCAGAGTCATGTTTTAGTTTTCATGGGCCTCACCTCGCATAAATACCCACCAACGCTTTCACCACCCCATAAGACAATACACAACAACAAGAACAACATTTATCTTTTAATTTCCTTTAGCCAAACCACATATAAATTTAAAATTGCTTTACTTGGGTTGGGTGGTTCCCTTTCTCTTTTTTTGGCCTCGTATAAATACCCATTCATTCTAGTTAGCTCTCGCCACCACACAAGATAATACACAACAACAACAACTTCTTCATTAAACAACACACAATATGGATCAGCAGCCCTTATTGTTATACGCATCTCTTACCCTTACTTTCTTCCTCATAGCTTTCAAGCTATTCTTCTTCCAATCCAGAAAACGACACTACAAAAACCTCCCACCGAGCCCACCTTCTTACCCCGTAATAGGCCACCTCCATTTCCTCAAACCCCCAATCCACCGAGCCTTCCACAGCCTCTCCTCCAAATACGGACCCGTTCTGTCCCTCTGGTTCGGGTCCCGCCGCGTGGTCGTCGTATCATCCCCCGCGGCCGTAGAGGAATGCTTCACCAAAAACGACATCGTTTTGGCGAACCGCCCACCTCTCATCGGGGGCAAGTACATAGGCTACAACTACACCACCATCGTGGCCTCCCCTTACGGGGACCACTGGCGCAACCTCCGCCGCATCGGGGCCGTTGAGATCTTCTCCTCCGCCCGCCTCAACGTCTTCCTCGGGATCCGTGAGGACGAGATCAAGCGGTTACTCCGCAAAATCTCGCGACACGGTTCGTTCGGAGATTTTGGAAGGGTGGAGCTCAAGTCGATGCTCCCGGAGTTGACTTTCAACATCATAATGAGGATGGTGGCTGGGAAACGGTACTACGGGGACGACGTCACGGACGAAGAGGAGGCCCGGCAGTTTCGGGAGATTATGAAGGAGATTTTCGAGAACGGCGGGGCGGGGAATCCGGCGGATTTCTTGCCGATCCTGAACTGGATCGGTGGCTTTGAGAAGAGACTGCAGAGGCTTTCCAAGAGGACCGACCTGTTCT
Source organism: Trema orientale (assembly GCA_002914845.1). Taxonomy (NCBI): domain Eukaryota; kingdom Viridiplantae; phylum Streptophyta; class Magnoliopsida; order Rosales; family Cannabaceae; genus Trema; species Trema orientale. Next base: position 157,097 of record JXTC01000555.1, on the reverse strand, counting down.
TGCAGCGTTTGGTTGAGGAGCATCGCGCTAAGGCTAAGAAGGATGACGAGCCTCGTAACACCATGATTGACCATTTGCTCTCTTTGCAGGAGTCTCAGCCCGAGTATTACACGGACCAAATCATCAAAGGCTTCGTCCTGGTAATTAAGTATAAGATTTATTATTAATTTCCTATTCTTCGAAATGACTATAATTTTATTCTTCCTTATAGATAAGCAATTCAAAAAGAGCTGATTGTAAAACACTTAAGTTGAGTTTGATAAAATGAAACTAACAGAAAAATCTTGAAAATGAATGAAAAGGCTCAACAGTAAAGTGAGCTCTCTGGTCTTTTTATTAAATATTACGCACTTAATTAATTATGTCTGTTGTTATAACAAATCATATTAGAATCTTACAACAGATTCTTAACTAATTAATATCGATAACAAATCTTACTGTTCTCTAACAGACTTGACACCTGTGCTAACTAACACATTTCTAGAATCTTGTATCAATATGTTGTAACAATTATATATTATATTATATATATCTATAAAATATAACATGTGGTTGTGGGTACGTACTGTGTAGGATTAATTGCATATAGAAGATTCTTACCGAGCTTGTATTGTAAATACTTAATGACATATCTTAACATGTGCAGAGGAAGTACTGTATGTGCATGTTATGTTCTCTTTATATTTAGATTGATGTATATAATATATATATATATATATATATATATTCGTTTTTTTAGAAAGAGAGAAGCAAGGACAGATAATAATAGCAAACCTATCCAGTTCTACAGTTAGTTTCTTATCTCCTAGCAGCCAATCGGACCCAAAAAAAAGGAAAAAAAAAATCTCATCCTCTATACATTTAAGAGTCAATGTACAACTTGATCACTTGACTAATTAAATTTCCTATGGACATGTAGTGTCGCCACCAAGTCATCAATCACGGCACATACCAAAAACGTGAGTGGTAGGATCAGTACAAAGGTCCAATTAATGTTGGACATATTAGATAGATTTGTTGCATAGTGCTTCTTTTGTTGATAATTTGTGTTTAACTTTGTTGACTTTTATGTATAATATGTATTCCTTTTCGTTGTAGTAAATAGTAATCAAAGTAATCTTATTTTGTAGGTATTATTGCTTGCTGGAACGGATACATCAGCGGTTACATTAGAATGGGCAATGTCTAACCTGCTTAATCATCCCCATGTCCTTAAAAAAGCCAGAGATGAACTGGACTCTCTTGTTGGTCAACAATTGGTAGACGAATCAGATCTCTCCAAATTACCTTACCTCCAAGGCATCATCTCCGAAACTCTACGATTATATCCTGCAGCTCCACTCCTTGTACCTCACTACTCCTCCAATGACTGCACTATTGGAGGATACGACGTGCCACGTGACACGATGTTATTGGTCAATGCATGGGCCATACACAGAGACCCTAAGCTGTGGGAGGACGCGGAGAGTTTTAAGCCCGAGAGGTTTGAAAACAACGGTGAGAGTGAAGGGCACAAGCTAATGCCGTTTGGGCTGGGAAGGCGGGCCTGTCCTGGGATGGGCCTGGCCCAACGTGTGGTGGGCTTGACACTGGGGTCGTTGATCCAGTGCTTTGAGTGGGAGAGGGTTAGCGAGGAAAAAATAGACATGGCTGAAGGTAAAGGCCTTACTATGCCGAAAGCTGTGCCATTGGAGGCCATGTGTAAACCACGCCCCATCATGAATGTCGTTCTCTCGGAATCTCTTGATAATATCTGAATTTATTAATGCTAGATAGTTTAGCCGCGAATATCTGACATGGGTTTGTAAAGCGCGCGGCACGCCACATCATGGAGGCACTTCTCTTCTCGTAGAGGCTTTTGATGCTATTTAATATCTACATATATGTAGCTGCACTTGGTGCATATTACTACGTACGTACGGCATGCATCAATGGTTTTAATCCTGTAGTTTTCCACGTCGACCTCTTTTTTGTGTAATCAAAGGCTTTATACTTGTTTCAACATTTTTCTATTCTCAATCTTTCTTTTTCCATAAATTTTTTTCTTTAGTCATTCTGCTACTTATTATTTACCATTATTATATATCCAGAACTAGACACAACTTTTTATTTTAAAGTCTTTACATATAGAATGTTTGATAGCAAGCACTCATGATCATAATATAACCGAAATATATACCTATAGTTGGTTGTTCGATTAAGACGAATTGAACTACACAACTCGACAATCAAGTGTTAAAAAGAGTACGTAGATAATAAGAAGAAAACTACGTGTTACAAAAACTAGCTAGTTCGTTGGAAATTTGGAATAAATATGTTCGTTGGACACTACGAGATTATTCAATATGTATGCGGTACTCTTTATCGTGCTATTTTCCCCCCTTTCCTCAAGCAATAAAAGTTCATATATTTATTAATTTTCACCGCACCAAAACTTTCACCTAGCGTCTTTACTTTCAATCACGCATCATAGAGTAATCCTAATTTGGGATAAGTTGGTTGACACTTTTTTTTTAGTGTTAAAATAGGTGTAGATTGTTAGAGAATAGTTAATATATAATTCTTCATTGTCTTAACAGTCTGTTCAAATTTAACAATCAAACAAAAATTTATAAGAAGCAAAATGAAGTTGTGACTGACTGAGTAATCCTTGTATAAACTCAAATTAAGTTGATGTTATTGTTTATTACGGTTACAAACAGCCTTTTTTTCTAAATCTAGAAAAAACTTATTTGAAAATGGTCACAATTTTTGTACCACTGCGCCACATATTGGTGACCTTCTGTCACACTATTAGTGACAATGTCACTACTCAAACCTCGGACCAGTGGCAGAAGGAGAATTTTGCAAGTAGAAATTCATATATAAGTTATATTAGAAAATTATAGAAACTTCAATTTTTTCAGAAAAACTATAATTAGTTTCAAAAATGACAACTCCTGTAAAAGTTTGAAAAAATAATCCAAATTATAAATTCCTACAATTTTGTGATCATCACTAACATAGACTGTTGATAATATTCATAAAATATACATGTACACCATCACCATCACCATCATAAATAGGCATAATAGGTAATAACTGCCAAATCCAAAGTATGAGCCTTAAATGTTATTACAAATCCAAATTAAAGTTTACTAATATCTAAACTAGTAATAGCTTCCTCTCCTAATCACTCCGCTCTGGAGTTGTCCAAATTAGACTGCACACCGCCTGAGAGGGGAAAAATAGGGGGTGACTATTCTCAGATTCAGTAGGAATTCATTACCTTTTTAGAATAAATGTAACTTTTCAAACTTGTATGGTTAGTACCATTCCAAATCTTTTTATAAATCAAGTTTATAAAATAATCAAGATCAAGAGTAATCATGTATTTAAAACTAAAATCAAAATCATTGTGTTGTACATATCATAAATCAATCATATATATGCAAAAATGTGCATTATAACCTAATGACTAAAACAAAGTTATTAGGTTATAATGCACATTTTTAACAAAATCAGGACAAAAACTTGAGAATTGAACTCCTATTCACCTATCAGCACCCGTAGATTCTCCCGTTGGTCACCCGGTCACTCGGAAAGTCATTTCGGGATCTTGTGAGCACGCTTTGAGGGGTAACTTTTCAAACAAAGTCTCAAATTGAGAAATGGATATCATCAATGAATTCCTAGTGCCCAAAAATACTATGTTAGATATATAATTCAGTTAATTTAGGTTACGAACCGAGACCCGGCCCGTGGCATGCAAATGAGGTGAAATCCCAGTCTCGTGTCGCGAATTTCGTGCCAGTTCAAAACCTATTGATGCTATATATCAAAACTCATATCTTGATCTTACTTAGTCCAATTTTGAAGTCTAATTTCAGTTTCGAGGCCTCTAGCTTAAATTTGGGCTTAATTAGAAACTAATTATAAAAATTACAAAAAAATTATTTTTTGAAATATTTGCATAAACGCTAAAAATTTTAGATCTAATTTTCTCTCAACCTATTCATCCATTCTCTACAAAATCACTACTCATTCTCCTATCTTAAATTACATTTTTATCCCATAAAATTTCATGAGCAATGGTTGAACATTACAAAAATAATTACACAAACTCTAGTTTTTGTTACAAAGATGACACAAAACGTTTTAAAGGCTCACCAGAGCTTTTCTGCTAGAAATTAATGGTGATGAAGGGTTGAATCTTGCTTGGAGGAGGTTCGGCTTACCGGAAAAAAGGGGTGACCAGTGCTGGGTAGTGGCGAAACAGTAGAAAGACCACCACAAAACGTCGCGGCTTAGGCACAAGTTCACGCGTTATTTGTCGTGGCTGGGTGGCATGGCAGGCAGGGATTGTCAGTGGCGAGCCTTCGTCGGAGCTATGGGCCAGAGCTCAGGAGAATGGTGAAGAGTGAGAGGGATACGTAAAGGAAGACATAGAGAGAGTTAGGAATTTGGGCGATTTTGAGGAAATGTGACACTTGGCACTTATAGGCTAATGATCCATCTTCTCAAAATAGCCCTTTAACCCCAGGTTTTGAATTTTCTTTTCATTTAAGTCCTAAAAATTTGAATTTAATCCCAACTTTGAGAATTTGTTTCACTTACACCCCTTATTTGAATTTAAATATAATTTCAACTATTTTTATTTATATTAAATTTCCAAATTTTATGGAAAGACCAAAGTACCCTTGATTAAAAACCAAGGTTTTCACAGACAATGTGTCACAATTGGCAATTGTTAGCTGTGCATTTTTACAAAGTTTTTGGATGAGTGGAAATTTTTTGCTATATTTTCTTTTTTGATTTTAATTTGTAACTTCAAAAAGGTATTTATATTTATTTAATAGTAAATTGAGTTCTATATTATGCTTTATAGTTATTTATGTGTCTTATAAAGAAATAATGAAAATAAACGAGTGACTAACTGACTTAGTTCAGTCGGTCATTTCTAAGTTTTATGCCTATATATTTTCTATTGCTAGCTTTTTACTTTGTTCAAATCATCTTATCACCACCGCCAGCAAAAGATCATCTTTTTTCTGAGTGCTCTTCATCTATCTACTCTAATATATATGTCTTCTTCAATACATGAATTTTTACTCCAACTAAATTTTGAGAAAAGTCAACTAAGTCTCTTTACTTACAAACTCAAGTAATTATACAATAGTCTTTATCTATTGATGAGTGGATGCTATTTATATGTATACAGTTTTCATGAATCTATACTAATTATAATTAGTTTTTACTATGTGATGTGAGTGAGCTCTTGAAAGATTAGTCTAAGTTTGGGGTTTGCATAATTGCTTCAGAAATACAAGTATTGCATTCTTTTGTTAATAGTAATAAGTCTAGAATTTAAAAAGGTTTCTTCGTACTTTTTTGCATATATATATATATGATATTCTTTTAATTTTCTTTTGAAGAGTTATATACATATGAACCAATAATTAGTAAGTTGATTGAATTATGAGCTTGACTTTATACACCAAATTGTTTATTTTTTACTTCCTATCCCTATTATAATTTGTTATCAAAATGAATTCTTTGGAACGTTTAATTAAGGACTAGGATATTTTTTTAATATATTAATTTAGTTAATTTCATTAATTGTTTGATGTAACATTTTATTTGTGATAAGAAAAACGTTAGGTTCTATTAATTTTCAAGCCAAAGTAATCATACCAATTCCTTAGACAAAATACATATAGTGACCGAGAGATATTTTTATCAACAAAATAATAGGGACATGTCAAACATATCTTGAGTGAGGGCATTTCACAGAAAACTAGTCGGAAGTCTAGAAATCGAGGTAAGTAACATCACACCTGCAATGTAAGAAAATTCTTTATTTTTGTGAATCTGTGTATATGTGTACATATGTATTTGTTATTCAACTTTGCATAAGACACGAACACATAGTATATTTATATTGTCTGACGAGTATTGGTGAATAGAGTGTAGCAGGCCAGTGCCTAAATATGTGACATAGTTCCTTTGGGAATATTCTAGTTCTTTCGGAGACACTATGTTTCCTTCGGAAATATTCTGATGGCAGTATGAGATGGACCTCTGCTGTATACAGAGGGGATTCTCTAGGGCTCGAGACCTCCAAATAGCTCATAATATATTATATGTTCTTTGAGTGGCTCAGTTAGCAATTCACGGTCTTGTCAGGCAATATAATATATACATGGATCCTAACTATATGATTATATGTTTCATATTATACGCATTCTGCGTCTGTATACATTACTTACTGAGTTTTATTCTGCGTCTGCATACGTTACTTACTGAATTTTATACTTATAAATATTCTCACAATACAGACGGTACTGATAATATGTGAGTACTTCTGCCAGCACTGCCAGTCCCGATCCCGACCACGGTGGTACCTCCGCTGGATGAGGGTGGACAAATTTCGACCGGGGTCGAACTTATTCTTTCACCTCTCCTTGTTGTTCCAATCGATTTCTGATCGACAGTCAGAAAATTTCGACCCCAGACTGGGGTCGAATCACAGTTTGACTGCAATCTAACAATTCAACTAAGGTTGAAGCCACCGATCGAAAATTTTTGACATGCATTTGATCGTAATCGAACAAGGTTGGCCGCTTTTTATATCTAAGGATCAATGTTGATGATTACTAAAGTACAATGTATAAATTAAAGAAAGTGTCAAAATGTAAGGTATAAAAGTGATACTAATCCATAATAAAATTTGGTATCTTTCATTCAAGCGTGGAAGACCGGGTGAATAGCCATGTAGAGTAAAGAGTGACACTGATATCATTTATTATATTAGAAATTGTATTAGATTTAATAACATTTTTTTATCCTAAAAAAAAATGTCATAAATCTGGAGAAAAAATATGTAACTACTATTGACTTGGATAGTGTTATTTTGGTATAAAATGACTTATTTAGTTACAATTTTCAAAATAATATTTACGATACTCCCCACATAATAAAATTTCCAAAATACACTTGGATTGGATTTCTTTGAATAACCTCAGCCAGACCTTTCAACTCATCACTTTTTCTTCTTTCTGCATTTTTTTATTAAAATTTGAAAACCTGGATAGGAGAAATGGAAGAAAAATCATCAACCATCTTCACTCCCCTCCATTTTGGACCAAATAATCTCCTCTCCTCCCTATTTCAGAGAGGAATATTATCAAAACCTAGCTACTTCAATCAAATACATATACCCACTCCCTAAACAAGCTTTTACATCATCTCTCTCTCTCTCTCTCTAGGACTATCTCAATAGATCTTGTTCAACTCCTCTCTCTCTCTCTCTCTCTCTAGGATTATCTCAATAGATCTTGTTCAACTCCACTATAAAAGTTAATTTGAACCCAAAATTCTCAAATGTGTACATAATCAAAGATTTAACTAGACATCAGAAACAAATTTCATTTTGAAAATCATACCCGAACTACTTATTTGATCTAATCAAGTATTTCTTAATATTCAATGTGTCCAAATAATCATGTAGAAAACAAACTTAATACACGTCAAGCTTGTACCAATGAGCATTTCGCTGCAAAATTTACTTAGTAAATGACGGTTAATAATAACAAGAAATTATAACAAGTATTTAAGAATCTCAAATGCACAACTATAAATGATCTAAAGTGCACGTCAAGTGAAAAAAATAATTTATACGCAACTATAAATGCACATATAACTTTAATATAAATGATGTAAAGTCATATTATTATTGGTTATTTAATTTTATAAGGAGCTGGGTGTTAAACAAAATTTAGGATATCACAATTAGAGTTTAGTAAACTCCTTTGATGTAAATCCCTCTTTTAAAAAATAGTATGCAATTGTAATTTAGTAAATTCAACTCTCATTAATTAAACAACTTTTGCTCTCTCATTTCTCCTAATTTGGGGGGAGAATTTGGTACCGGTCCTACCAATTTTCTTTCTTCCTTTTTTCTCTTACTCATCATTTTCTCTCGAACCAATCAGTTTACATATATATATATAGGTTGCCAATCCAGTAAGTATTTTTTTTTTCACGTATCCACATGTATTTTTTTTTAGCCGTTAGATTATCATCTAATGGTGATCTAATAGCTATAATGAAATACATGAAAAGATGTGTATCATTAATGCTATTTCTCTCTCTTACTTTTTATTATAAAAAAATATGCATGAAAAATTTTCATTGGCCAAATTGATAATTATAGATAAGTAAAAAAAAAAATACCTACTGAATTAATACCCATATATATATATATATTATTTTCTCTTCTACCTTTTATTTCCTCCTCCATTTCTTCTTATCAAACATAACCTAAATACCAAATCCCACGAAGCAGCCATATATAACACATACGCACTCGCTGACGTGGCGTTAGAAATTAGGAATGGAGACGTCAACGAGTCAACGACAGGTATAATAATGTACAATTTGGTAACGAAGGTTTCCGACAAAGCAATATTAAAATTAATTTTAAATTTCATTTTCTTTTGAAAAACACTGATGGGTTAAATTTGGTACTAGCTAACAGTTGTAAATAGAAAATTCATGGGTGACCATTTTTACTTTTTTGACGTTTATATTTAATCCTATTATTAATTTGATTGGAACAGAGAGTCCTAAAAGTAAAAAATTAATGAAACAAAAGAAAAAGATAATATTAGACGTGCAAGCTGGGTTTCCAGAAGGGAAAAAAGCAAAAAGGAATACGGGTCTATATTTTCCCACCCATATATTAATGTTGAGTGCTCCAGCTGTGATTTCCACTCATCCTGTATGTGTAATATGTATCTAATATGTATCTAGCTATAATATAAATCGTGAAAAGACTTTGACTTTGTCAAATGTATTGCTTTACTTGGGTGGTACCCTTTCTCTTTTTTGACCTCGTTGATCGCATACCTGCTTGTGCCGTATTCATCTGATAATTTTTCTTGGGCTCGTATAAATACCCACTCCGTTTAGCTCTCGCCACCACATAATATAATACACATTACACAACAACAACAACAACAACAACTACTTCATTAAACGACATACAATATGGATCAGCAGCCCCTATTGTTATACTACGCATCTATTACCCTTGTCTTCTTCCTCATAGCTTTCAAGCTATTCTTCTTCCAATCCAAAAAACGACACTACAAAAACCTCCCACCGAGCCCACCTTCTTACCCCATAATAGGCCACCTCCATTTCCTCAAACCCCCAATCCACCGAGCCTTCCACAGTCTCTCCTCCAAATACGGACCCGTTCTGTCCCTCTGGTTCGGGTCCCGCCGCGTGGTCGTCGTATCTTCCGCCACCGCCGTGGAAGAATGCTTCACCAAAAACGACATCGTTTTGGCGAACCGCCCACCCCTCATCATTGGCAAGCACATAGGCTACAACCACACCACCGTCGTGGCCTCCCCTTACGGGGACCACTGGCGCAACCTCCGCCGCATCGGGGCCGTTGAGATCTTCTCCTCAGGCCGCCTCAACGTCTTCCTCGGGATCCGTAAGGACGAGATCAAGCGGTTACTCCGCAAAATCTCGCGGAACTCTCGAGAAGATTCCTCCTTCCACAAGGTGGAGCTCAAGTCGATGCTCCCGGAGTTGACTTTCAACATCATAATGAGGATGGTGGCTGGGAAACGGTACTACGGGGATGACGTCACGGACGTGGAGGAGGCCCGGCAGTTTCGGGAGATTATGAAGGAGGTTTTCGCGCACGGCGGGGCGGGGAATCCGGGGGATTTCTTGCCGATCCTGAACTGGATCGATGGTTTTGAGAAGAGGCTCGAGAGGCTTGCGAGGAAGACGGACTCGTTCTTGCAGCGTTTGATCGAGGAGCATCGCGCTAAGAAAGACGACGAGCCTCGCAACACCATGATTGACCATTTGCTCTCTCTGCAGGAGTCTCAGCCTGAATATTACACTGACCAGATCATCAAAGGCTTCGTACTAGTAAGTATTAATTAATTACTTTTTTCAAATGATTTAATTTTATTGATTCGTGGATTCTTATTTATTTATTTTTCTCATAAAGCAGTACTTCAAGTCTTTGATGATTTCATTATTCATGAGAGATGGTAGTAACGTCTGAAAATACTATTATGTTAATAAGCCAAATGTCCAACTTCATCACTTGTGGTGTTGCCAAAACGTAAGCCACGGGATGAGTCCAGCGGTCCACTATCGTATAGACTTGTGGCATAGTTGCTGTCTTTTGTTAATAATTTGAGGCATAGTAGGTTTGACCCTTTGACTTTTATGTCTATATATTAACTAATATATATATATATATATTTTGTAGGTACTATTGCTTGCGGGAACCGATACATCAGCGGTGACGCTAGAATGGGCAATGTCGAATCTGCTTAACCATCCCCGAGTCCTGAAAAAGGCCAGAGCCGAGCTTGACTCCCATGTTGGTCAACAACAACTGGTGGACGAATCAGATCTCTCCAAACTACCATACCTCCATGGTATCATCTCCGAGACCCTACGATTGTACCCCGCGGCTCCACTCCTTGTGCCTCACTACTCCTCCAGTGACTGTACCATTGGCGGATATGACGTGCCACGTGACACGATCGTATTGGTCAATGCGTGGGCCATACACAGAGACCCTACGCTGTGGGAGGACGCGGAGACTTTCAAGCCCGAAAGGTTTGAAAACAGTGGTGAGAGTGAGGGGTACAAACTAATGCCGTTTGGGCTTGGAAGACGGGCCTGTCCTGGAATGGGTTTGGCCCAACGTGTGGTGGGCTTGACGTTGGGGTCGTTGATCCAATGCTTTGAGTGGGAGAGGATTAGCGAGGAGAAAATTGACATGGCTGAAGGTAAAGGGCTCACTATGCCGAAAGCCGTACCGTTGGAGGCCATGTGTAAAGCGCGTCCCATCATGAATGTCGTTCTCTCAGAATCCGTTGGTGATATTTAATTTTATTAGGGCTAGACGCTTAGTTTAGCTGGGAATATATGGCATAGGTTCTTTAGTAGGTATTGTATTTATTCTTTTATATATAGACCTCCATTTTGAGTATGTTCAGTCTATATTTGTACATTTTAATTTATCAAGAATAGAATATACTATGAAAATGATCTTGGTATTAAAATAATCTTGGTGGCCACTGTTGGTAGTAGATTATTATGATAATATTCTCAATAATTATAAATCAACTTACTTTCGTTTCACCATATCCATAACCCATACTTCCTACGCCCTGCAAGTCGTCTAGGTTGCCGAATTTTTATAATTAGCCATTGAAAGAGACCTCCAGCTGTCAGACGACCCAGGAATTTTGAGGCCCAGGAGGTGGTTCGCAAAGGGCCTCACCCAAACCATAAACTTATTGGCCCAACCCAATTATTTAAGGGTTTTTTTTTAGGAGCTTACAGAAATGTGACCATTTGGGCCCAATTTTAGTAAATATCCCTTTGTCAAATGTTATAGCAAAATGTCCGGTATATATGCTTATATACCAAGTGTAAAATTTTATATACCAAGTATAAAAAATTATATACCCAGTGCATTTCAGTACAGTAACTAAAATTAGTAGAAAAATACCGTTCTCTAATATATTAAGGAAAATAACATTTGAGGAAAAATTTGTATTTTTAATGGTAGTCGAGGTAACTAATCAAGTTACTTGAACGTCCTATCACAGAGATAGTTTTTCTTATTCTCTTAGAGGCTTTCGATGCTATTTAATATACTTAAATAGTCAATTAGCTATTTAATTTCGTTAAGGTATACACATATATGTAGCTATAGCCTGTATATCCATACTACATATCTACTGCTGTATATCCATGATTTTTATCCTACATTTTCCATGTCGATCTTTTTTTTTCTTTTTTCTTTTTTCTTTTTTTTTTTCATGAGTAGTTTTTCTTAAATTTACTTAGCTTATATGTAAAAATACGCGAAATACAATGCATAATTTAAGAAATGTATCAATAAAATTGAGAAGTTTCACACTTTTAAATGTAGCTACTACCGGGGATCTCGGTCCTAAGTTCGAGTCACATCAGAGGTAGGCGTGAAAACCTATTATCCCTAATAGAGTGGACTAGGAAATGGGTAGTAGTAGATATTTTCCTTTAATTTGTAATAAGTGGAGGTCATTAGTTAAGTCTCACTTTTGTTTAAAAAAAAAAAAAAAAAAAAACCCAGCTAATTTGTTTGGGACTCTATTTGTCTCTCAAGTCCCTTATGCAGTTCTTTCGGATTATCTAGAGTGGACCCACTCATTCTAATATGTTTGTGCCACCCTTTTTGTATTTAACTTTCTGTGTTTAATGAATTCCTATTCTTTTAACAAATATATATATATATGGGTATTTTTTCAATGGTATTGTGATATTTACCTATTGATGGATATTTTGATTTTAGACCATTAGATTGTGATCAGATTGTTACAATGAATCAAGCATTTGTACCAAAAAAAAAAAAAAAAATCAATTGTATTTAACAGTTATCTACATATAAAAGGCCATTTAATACTTTAAATGTTGGGCAACTTGTTTTTTACATGCTAAAAAATGAACATTTTAATTGTTTAGTTTTCATTTTTTTTAATCATAATCAATTTAAAATACTCCTCATATTTTAATTATCATCAATTTTTTCTTAAGGATAGTACTCACTAATTTTAATTCCCTACAAAGTTTATTCATGGCAACATTAATTTAATATGAAAAAAAGTAACAAACTTTATTTTTAATATTAAAAAAAGGGTAGACTCATGATCATAAAAAAAATAATTAATTCTCCCCTCAAAAAAAAATAATTAATTAATATCAAAATAAATTAAACTAAACATATTAATACAAACTGTAAGAAAATTTGATAACTAAATTCTATAAACAAAGTTGAAATTCATATTATCGGTAACTATTTTTAAAAAAATTAAAAGGTGATAAATCTGAACTTATATAAATGAAGCATCGCAAATTAAATTCCAAAGAATATTTCATTTCATTTTGAAAAAAGTAAAATTAAAATAAAGTATTAAACAAAAGAATATTAGAATTGTCTATAAACTTAAATGGAATATTTTTATTCCATTACACAAACATAAAAAATATTAAAAAATATTCCTAAAACTCATTATGTACATTAATTTAAAAAATAGAAGTAAATTAGTTTCTCTTCTGAATTGGAGTTACAATAGAAATTAGTAAAACTAACCTGCTATTGTAGGTCATCCAAAAATATCGAGCAAAAACGAAAACCTAATATCTATATATATATAGCTGGATACTAGCTAGTTAATTAAATTATCCAAAAACTGACTTCTAGGGAACATAGAACAAAATCTATATATGCCAGGAGTTTTAATTATGTTAAAATAATAATATATATGAGGTAACTTTTTAGGAAACATAGATTAAAGATTGAACTGGTTAACCTATAAGTACGCAGCCACGTACGAAAGACAGAACAAAAGATACGCGCTAGTTGACTTCGGGGTCAGGAATTCATTTGGAAATCTAGTGCACGTAATGGAAATGTTAACGACATTTATAATTAAGTAAAATTTGGTCGAAGGTTTGTGAGACAACAATATTAATAAAACAATTAAAAACTTTTTTATTTTCTTTTTCTTTTGGAAAACACTAATTGACCAAACTTATTACAATTTGTGAACAGAATATTCATGCATGTATGACCATTTATAAAAAAATGTCTCGGAATCCATTCTTACTTTTTGATAGGAACAGATAGCAATAAAATTTATATTGAAACAACAAGAAATGGAATATGCCAAAGAAAAACCGATATGCAATTTCTCATTGCTAATTAAAGTGCTCCACGTGTGATTTCCAATGATGCTTATATTATGCAAGTAGTTTTTATCAATAGGAAAGACGCTACTGAAAATTAGCAAAAAAAAAAAAAAAAAATCAATCTTACCAGAAGAATTACACCGGTCTACGCTGCATATACTTTATCTATAATCTTAGATATGGCATATAATTGAGTGCATGCACTAGCCATATCCCATATATACACATGAAATTTTAGATGATGTGGAACGAAAAGCCTAATAAGAGTCTCTACGTGTGAAAGAGGTACAAAACAAATAAAGAGGGCCTACGTGTGATTAAGGACTTTTTCTTTGTTTGCTTTTTTTAATTCGTCGAAATTTCTCTGCCGATGTTCTTCCTTTACTTACAGTTTTTCTTGTTTGACTCGTTGATTATTGCATGCTTGTGCCAGTATCGTTGGTAGTCCAATCTTTTGTTTCCTTGGGCTCATATCTAATATATATGTATATATATATAGCCAACTCCTCACCAGACATGCACATACTATACATGAGAACAACTGCATTAAACGACACAATGGAAGAGCCCTTCTTGTCATACACATTCCTTACCCTAATCTTCTTCCTGATCTTGGCTTTCAAGCTATTATTCAAAACCAAAAAACGACACTACAAAAACCTCCCACCAATCCCACCTTCGCTCCCCATCATCGGCCAACTCCATCTCTTAAAACACCCAGTCCATCGAACTTTCTATCGCCTGTCCCAAAAATACGGCCCCGTTTTCTCCCTCCACTTCGGCTCTCGCCGCGTTGTCGTCGTATCATCGCCCTCGGCCGTCGAAGAGTGCTTCACCAAGAACGACATCGTTCTCGCCAACCTCCCGCGTTTCCTCATGGGCAAGCACATAAGCTACAACTACACCACCATCTTGGCCTCCCCTTACGGCGACCACTGGCGCAACCTCCGCCGAATCGGGACCGTTGAGATCTTCTCCCTAAGCCGCCTCGACCTCTTCCTCGGCATCCGAAGAGACGAGATCAAGCGACTGCTGCGCAAAATCTGGCGAAACTCTGTCCGAGAAGAGTTTGAGAAAGTGGAGCTGAGGTCTATGTTGCCGGTGCTGACTTACAACATCATAATGAGAATGGTGGCTGGGAAACGGTACTATGGTGACGAGGTGACGAACGAAGAGGAGGCCCGGGAGTTTCGAGAGATTAGTACAGCGATTTTCGAGAATGGTGGGCGGCTAATCCGGGGGATTTCTTGCCTATCTTGAATTGGATTCCCCAGGGTTATGAAACGAGAGTAAAGAAGCTTGCGAAGAGGACGGACTTGTTTTTGCAGCGTTTGGTTGAGGAGCATCGGAGTACTACTAAGAAAGATGACCAGTCTCGTAACACCATGATTGACCATTTACTCTCTTTGCAGGAGTCTCAGCCCCAATATTACACTGACCAAATCATTAAAGGCCACATACTCGTACGTTCCAACTAGCTAGATTAATTTTTAATTCTTTTACCATCATATCATTGTTAACGAGAGTCATGACAAGAATATATATAGTAGATATATATATGCACGTATATAACAATTTCTACGTCCAGTTTCTAATAGCATGCAAGCGATCGAGAGAAAAAAGAACAAAAGAATTTTATTCCTATAAATTTTTTTCTGTAACAATTGACTCATTAACTAAAGAATTTTGCTGTGGTGTCGCCATTATCAACTCATCAATAATGGCACACGCCAAAAACGTGAGTTGTAGGATCAGTGCTCCAACATCCCACGTTGGATATTTGATTTGCGACAGAGTGCTTATATGACATTATATATATATAGGTTGCCAATTCCTAGGATTTTTTTTTTTTTTTACTTATGTGTGTTCGGGGTCGGAGTTGTGCTCTGGATTAATTAGTATGACCTGTACTTAATTAAGACCAAAACAGAAGATAATTGGGTTATACTATTAGAATGCACAGCAGAAAGGGTCGTCACAACACTTCTACGTGTCGAAACAAGATAGGCGGTTGCAATAAGAACAACTCTTCCTACGTATCTCGATAAGATTGGCGGTTGCAAGGATGACTCACTTAGTGTGCAGCAGAAATAAAATAATATTAAAAGTT
>JXTC01000555.1:118072-140652 GCA_002914845.1 Trema orientale | reverse complement strand
TGCTACCTCATGTAGATTGATAGTAAAACCAAAGTGAAATAATCGTACAGTGGAGAATTGGGATTTGCAATATTTGAGATCATATATATGCGGTGCGTCTTATTCTATCTCATGTGTATCTATGTATGACTAAGAAATCTGGGTAATAATGGGATTTGGGCGGCTATATTGATGAGAGAGAGAGAGAGAGAGAGAGAGAGAATGGGCCGATTTTTATTTCTCTTCCAATATCCAAGAAAAAGACCTTCTCTTCCTTTATATCTGGTGCCTTTTTAAAGAGATAGGCTGTATACATATACATGTGCAAAGTCAAGGCTGCAACCGACTAAAGGTAAGTTCAAAGTGTTGACACGTTTGCAAGCTATGTGTCATTGACATGTTAGTTACATGTGTCATCTTCTAAGATGAAGATTTTGGTAAATTTGACAACTAATTAGGAGGAAGAGGTCCAATAATAGCTCGACACATGGCCATGTAGTATTGTGACACATAGCGTAATAACTAATGTGGTCCAAGTTCCTCGATGATGTGGCGTGAATTTGACTATGTCCCAATAAGAAATCGACATTTGTCTCAAAAATGTCAAAATTTTCTTGTGTAATTTTGACCCGTCATATTTTATTAATTAACCCCATATTGCACAATTATCACATTATGTGTGACTTAACATTTTTAGTTAGTGACTAATTATAAAAATTTGTCACACCCCAAAACAATGTGTAAATATTTTTTTTTAATCGTTGGATTATCGTCTAAAAATAATCCAATAATTAAAAAAAAATGGATAAAAAGACGTACATCATTAATATTTTTTTTTATCTTATTTTTTATTATAAAAAATGTGGATGCCAAATTTGGTCAAAATGATAACTATAAATAGATAAAAAAAAATTAGGGATTGTTCCCATATATATATATGAAATATAAGTATCTAAATATAATCCTTTATATTTTAATATAATCTAAGAGATCTTATTTTGTAGATATTATTACTGGCGGGAACAGATACAGCGGCTGTGACGGTAGAATGGGCGATGTCCAATCTGCTTAACCATCCGTATGTCTTGAAAAAGGCTAGAGCTGAGTTGGACTCTCAAGTTGGTCAACAAAAATTGGTGGACGAATCAGATCTCTCCAAACTACCCTACCTCCAAAGTATCATCTCCGAGACCCTTCGGTTGTGCCCACCGGCTCCACTGCTTGTACCTCACTCCAAGTATCAGATCGTCCAACGATTGCACATTCGGTGGATACCACGTGCCACGTGACATGATCTTGTTGGTCAATGCATGGGCCATACACAGAGACCCTAAGCTTTGGGAGGACGCAGAGAGTTTCAAGCCCGAGAGTTTTGAAAATAATGGTGAGAGTGAGGGGTATACGCTAATGCCATTTGGGCTAGGAAGACGGGCATGTCCTGGTGTAGCCCTCGCCCACGCGTTGTGGGCTTGACATTGGGGTCGTTGATCCAGTGCTTTGAGTGGGAGAGGGTTAGCAAGGCAAAAATTGACATGACTGAAGGTAAAGGGCTCACCATGCCGAAAGCTGTGCCATTAGAAGCCATGTGTAAAGCACGCCCCATCATGAATGTCGTTCTCTCAGAACCCATGCATTGATGATATTTAAATTTGTTTAAAGTCTAAATATTTAGTTTAGCTACGAAATATGTTGATTCCAATCCCGAAAAAGAAAAAAAAAAAAAAAAAAAAAAAACTGCGAAGTTATGAGAACATGGATAATAAAGTAATAAAGCTGGTAGTGTCTTTATATTTTAGAATGTTTCAAAACTATTGTATTTGTCTTTTTAGACTATCTTTTTTAGTGTGTTCATTCAGTATTCATATACAAGTTTAAGTCGTCACGAATAAGATAAAGACAATGAAAATTATTGTGGTGGCTGGTGTTGTTGTGTTGGTTTATTAATCTGATCATGTATAATGTTTATGCATTTATGATAATACTGTAAGTTTCGTTTCATTATCAGATTTCCTGTGCCCATATATCGTTCAGGTTGCAGATTCCTATGAGGCTATGACACGCCCCATGGTATATATATATATATAGGCTAATTAACTAGTTATTTGATTATTTTTTGTTCTAAAATTTAGTATATGACCCTACTCAAATGTTTATAGCTAAATTTTCAATTCACTTAATGACAAAAATAGAAATACTACATATTCCACAATTGAAGCTAAAAAAAATGGACATTTAGCCATAATTTTTAAAATATGGTAATCTACTTAAACCAATTTAAAAAATTGATCAACTACTTAATTTCTATTGTTTGCAGCCTGTCTCTTCTGCGGCTTTTCTGCATGAGTTCTTCAAAAGAACTAGATGAAAATAAATGAGAACATAGAATTGAAGGAGTCATAAAGAAATCCTTCAATATATTATTAGCTAAGACCTAATTATACATCCTTGTTAAGAAATTAAAACGATACATATGCTACAACTTATGAGAATAAATTAAATTGCAGTCTAAATGTTCGTATGCAGTGGCGGACGCACGTCACGGCAAAGGTGGGCAAGTGTCCCCTCAAATTTTGTTTTTTTTTTTTTGGATTTTTTAATTAGCTTTTTGAAAATATATAGATATATCCCCTCACTTTAATTTTGCACTTATTTAGTTAGTTATAATTTAGGTGATTGGCGGCAAAAATTTCTAAATTTTAGTGTTTTTTGCATGAAGGTCCCAAATATTTATTTTTTAACATTTAAATCTTCAATCTCCCATTTGATTTGTATTTTTTGTGTTTTAATTTTGTATAAAATTTTTATGTTATGTCCCTTGAAAAATAATCCTAGGTCGCCACTGTTCGTATGCTGACTTTAAGGAACGCCACTGTTCGTATGCTGACTTTAAGGAAGCATTGAACAGAACATACATCTGCAGGAGTTTTGTTTATGTGAAAGAAATTGTAATATGTTACTTTTTAATGAAGATAGTAAATATTGAATTGGTTCACCTATTACGCACTTGCTTACGCAGCCCCGTAGGAAACAGATAAAATATACGCACGCGCTGACGTGGGCGTAAGGAACGATAGTGCATGTAACGTCAACGACATTTATGATCAAGTAAAATTGGTCATGAACATGAAGGTTGAAAAAAACAGGTAAGAATACTTGAATAACTTAGTTTGACTGAAACATAGAGGGATTAAAAAAAAAAATTAATCAAGAAAATAGATGTGCAGGCATAGCTTCGGCCTTTGACAAGGAGAAAGGAGAAAGAAATATGGGTCTCTAATTAATTACTTGTCATATATCCCAAGTTTTTTTTTCCCCTTTTTTTATTTCACTAATCAAATATATAACGCTACAATACCATCATTTTCGAACAATTTATTTTTTAACAACTCCTCATAAAAGTAAAACATCTCCGTACGTAGCGTAATTTAATCGTTGGAACATGAAAATTTAGAATATGTACTCCTATTTTCGTTCTAGGTTTCCATAAAATATTTACATCAGTCAACAATACGGATACATATACATATACACACGAAAGATCATGATCACATGTCCAAAATGGCTGGCCAATTCCTCACCAGCCTATAAAAGACAGCCACGTCATAAAACTTTGTTAACATTGATTTTAACGGAATTTTGGGACTAACGCTTGTTTGTGAATGAGATCCTCTGTCTCAATATGCTGTGCCAAACCCTATCTTATTGCTATTAACTTGCCATATGTCCTCCTAATAAAACTACGATTAAATCGTGTTTGGAGAAAACGAAATAAACAAAAATAAAGAAAAATAAAAGCCAAGAAATTACAATTATAGCCTTGAGGATCTTCAACCCAGACTAAATTTTCTGCCAATCTTCCAATGACTATCCTTCAATTATATGATTGATTGAATTCACCAAGAAATTTCTTGGCCTTGAAAGTATTTGGGTAACATAAAATTTTCCTCGGATCATTGATGAAAGTAAAATCAAGTGATCTGTTTGGGCCATATCGCCCCTTTCAGTTTTATAATCAACACAAACGATTAATTTTATTTGCCCTTTTTCTTTTTTTTTTTTTGGCCGAAAACCCATTATTTTTGTTTTTGACTTGTGGAGAGAGAAATAAAGGATTTGATAGTTTGAGATGTACAGAAATTCGATATCCTCTGACAGAAATTAAGAACTGACGATATATAAAAAAAAAAAAAAACAATAACTTCAAAAAAAAAAAAACAGATAAATCTTGTATAAGAAGAGTTTTCTTTCTTCGCTTTGGTTTTCACGCACTAAACTTCAGCAAGGCACTTTCAGAAAATGAGAAATGATAGCCCTAATGCTGGTGTTTTTTTAATCTCGGTGCGAGAAGGGGGGGAAAAAAAAAGGAAAACAAAAGCCAAACTGATCTTAAGCAAGTCACTCCCTTTTCATGTGATGTTGTTACGTGGCGCTATTTGGGCTATTGAGACAGGAATAGAGACAGGGAGTTGGGACAGAGGATTTCGGTCCCGCTTGTTTGTTGGCCGTGAAAATAAATGGTTTCACACGTTGACGAAATGGGTTAGCTCAAGTGGTAAGAGCATCCATTACCTAGGATCTCGGTCCTAGGTTCGAGTCACACCGGGGTAGGCGTGAAAGCTAATTATCCCTAATGGAGTGGGGTGGGAATTGGGTAGTATTAGGTACTTTCCTTTAATTTGTAATAAGTGGAGATCATTAGTTAAGCCCCACTTTAAAAAAAAAAAAAAAATGGTTTCACACGTTGCACTTTTGCGAATCTCTCCATTTATGAGACAACGACTAAACCATATTCCCCATGAGTGGGTTCCCTTCAATCGCATTGTGCAATAGATCTAACGTCCATAAAGTCTCTCATTCATCTTCCTATATTGGACCCAGATCTTTTTTGTTTTTTTGTTTTTTTTTCCAATGACCCCTAGATCTTCATGTTGAGAATCTTCAGGATGACAAGAGAGAAGTAAAAATAGACTTTGTTTCTCCTTTTGCGCTTGCTTTTTGGCAATTTTCAATGACTTCTCTTATATATGAAAAGAGGGTTTATATTTTGCTTCATTTGATAAGGAACTTATAATGTCCTTGCGTAGAATTAATATTGAAATAGAATGGGCAAATATTTCTCCAACCTTGCTATTTTGTGTTTCATGGCCTTATCAAAAGTATCCCCAAAATTTATATTTAGAATAAAACAAGTTTAGAAAGGAGCTAGTTTGAATGTGGGGCTATCAGTCTATGTTCTGTTATGCGATGGTTTTGAATATTAGATGTTCAAACTAACCCTCATAATTCCGTTAGATCAAGTAAAACAAAGTTATATAATTAATGTGTTTTTTTATAGGCCGGACTCTTTTTGGACACAGGATTTTGATGCGTGCATGAAATATTCCTTCCTAAATTAACTTGGTACTAATGTTAGATCGATCATATATTTAATTGCACTAGTCAAAAATAAAATAAATTTATGAAGCTTGGATCAAAGGAGTAAGAAAAAAAAATAAAGCTAACCTCGTTCATAGTCGTTTGACCAAAAAGGAAAAAAAAAAAATTTCCTTCCCGAATTAACTTCCGACCTATCTTGGATTACATATAAATACACGCACCTAAATTTCACTAGCCAAAAATAAAATAAATTTATGAATCTTGGATCAAAGGAGAATGAAAGAGGTTTGTTAGACTTTTCTTTGTATACTACTTAATTCGACTTTATGTGCTAATAGTTTTTTTTTTTTTTTTTTTGAAAAGTGGATCTAACTAATGATCTCGACTTATTATAAATTAAAGGAAAATATTTAATACTATCCAATTTTTACCCCACCCCATTAGGAATAATAAGTTTTATGCTACTTTTGGTGTGACTCAAACCTAAGATTGAGATCCCAAATAATTAATGAGTGCTCTTACAACTTGAGCTAACTCAAGTGCTAACTCAATTCTTAATTTAAGTGCTAACTCAACTCGTCTGCTAATTGTCTTTCTTTATTACTTTTTGACTCGATGATCGCGTGCTTGAGCCTACTCATCTCCTCACCAATATTTGTTGGCTTGTTGCTAGAGTAGTACTCTAGTACTCTTTATTTCCTAGGTCATACACATATAAATAACCACTCGCTCACCATGCACCCCATGTACAATAAAGAAACAAGTGAGTAATATAACATTAAACGACGCAAATGGAAACGACCTTGTTTTATAACTTCTCACTTACCTTTATCTTCTTCCTCATAGCTTTTAAGCTCTTCTTCTTCCAAACCAAGAAAAGACAATGCTACAAAAACCTCCCACCAAGCCCACCTTCTTACCCCATAATAGGCCACCTCCATTTCCTCAAACCCCCAATCCACCGAACCTTCCACAGTCTCTCCTCCAAATACGGACCCGTTCTGTCCATCTGGTTCGGGTCCCGCCGCGTGGTCGTCGTATCATCCGCCACCGCCGTAGAGGAATGCTTCACCAAAAACGACGTCGTTCTGGCCAACCGCCCGCGTCTCCTCATGGGGAAGCACCTCGGCTACGACTACACCGGCGTCGTGGACGCCCCTTACGGGGACCACTGGCGCAACCTCCGTCGCATCGGGGCCGTCGAGATCTTCTCCTCCGCCCGCCTCAACCTCTTCCTCGGGATCCGCAAAAACGAGATCGAACGATTACTCCGCAAAATCTCACGAAACTCTCGAGAGGATTCCTTCCGTATGTTGGTGCTAAAGTCAATGTTCTCGGAGTTGACTTTCAACATCATGATGAGAATGGTAGCTGGGAAACGGTACTACGGGGATGGCGTCACGGACGTGGAGGAGGCCCGGCAGTTTCGGGAGCTTATGACAGAGCTCTTCGAGAACGCAGGGGCGGGGAACCCGGCGGATTTCTTGCCGATACTGAATTGGATTCCCAACGGTTATGGAAAGAAGGTGGAGAGACTCGCTGAGAGGTCCGACTTGTTTCTGCAGCGTTTGATTGAGGAGCATCGGAGCAACAAAGATGGCGTGTCTCGAAACACCAACACCATGATTGACCATTTGCTCTCTTTGCAAGAGTCTGAGCCCCAATACTACACTGACCAAATTATCAAAGGCTTCATAATGGTAATTAATTGTTACTTTCTTTCTTCAAAACATATTTGATTATAAATGAAATAGTGATATCTTTTTCTTTTTCCTTGTTTAATTTTATAGCAATTATACATATAGGAATTCATTTCCGAGGTTCGAGCATATGCATGGTCACACCCTCATAGTACTCAAATGTCATTTCTTATTGTCATGTGCGAACTGCGAAGGAAGCTAAGCTAGCTAGTGCATGACATGTTAACAAGATTAAACCGATCATCAACCCAGTTTCTACGATCAGTTTCTTATTCCTAGCTAGCAGCCTAAAAACAAAAAACAAAGAACAAAAATAATAATAACAATAATAATAATACAATATCTCATCCTAGAAATTGATCGTCACTTGAATTATGTGTAGCCATCATCCATCTGGCACACGCCAGAAACGTGAGCCGACTTTGGGTTTAATTTGCGCCAAACTGCCTTCACTAGTTTTCTCATTGTTGACTTTGATATATGTACGTAGACTCATTTTTTCTTTTTTCTTTTTTTTTTTTTGTATATTATTCCAAATGTTTTTTATTTTCGATAGGTAATACTTCTAGCGGGAACCGATACATCGGCGGTGACGCTAGAATGGGCAATGTCCAATCTGCTTAACCATCCCCATGTCCTGAAGAAGGCCAGAGCTGAGCTTGACTCCCAAGTTGGACAACAACAACTGGTGGACGAATCAGATCTCTCCAAACTACCCTACCTCCAAGGTATCATCTCCGAGACCCTTCGGTTGTACCCAGCAGGTCCACTACTTGTACCTCACTACTCGTCCAACGACTGCACAATAGGTGAATACGACGTGCCACGTGACACCATGTTATTGGTCAATGCGTGGGCCATACACAGAGACCCTAAGCTATGGGAGGACGCAGAGAGTTTTAAGCCAGAGAGATTTGAAAATAATGGTGAGAGTGAAGGGTACAAGCTAATGCCATTTGGGTTAGGAAGACGGGCCTGTCCCGGGATAGGCCTGGCCCAGCGTGTGTTGGGCTTAACTTTGGGATCGTTGATCCAGTGCTTTGAGTGGGAGAGGGTTAGCGAAGAAAAAATTGACATGGCTGAAGGTAAGGGGCTCACTATGCCGAAAGCTGTGCCGTTAGAGGCCATGTGTAAAGCACGCCCTATCATGAATGTTGTTCTCTCCAAATCCATTGATGATATTTAAAATTGTTAGGGCTAAATGCTTGGCTTAGCTATGAAAATATGAGGATATGGCCGATATTTAGTAGGTATTTTGTTATCGCATTTATCCTTTTAGACCTTTTTCAGTGTGTTCGTTCATACAATGTGTTGTACTAGTTTAATATGTCAAGATTAAGATACGCTATGGTAACTATTCTCGTTGCTGCTATTGTATTTGTTGGTGGATTACACTGACCATGTTCACGCAGTTATGGTAAGACTACTACATTTCGTTTTATAATATAAGTTGCGGTGGAAGGTTTGTGAGGGCCTGGACCAAACTAGAAAAGATAAAGGCCCAATCAATTTCTTTACTATTCTTAAACGTATATACCATTTTCGATCTTGTTCTTTTGTACGTAGTCATCTTAATTTTGTTTTTCCGAAAAAAAAAAAAACAAAAACAAAACGAAAAAAGAAAGAAAGAAAGAGGGAGGACGGAGAGAGGCATACGTCAAATAAAATTCATCTTAATACTATTGGATACTGCAGCCTCCTTATTTTCGATTTCTCTCGGGTAACAATAATATAATAAGAGAAATTTAGGTACATATTTTAAATTTGGGCACCAATCCAATAGATATATGTATCATTTTGGCCAATGAAAATTTATCATGTACATCTTTTCATAGTAAAGAATAAGAAAGAGAAATAACATTAATGATGCACATTTTTTCATACATCTCATTATAGCCGTTAGATCACTATTAGATGATGATTCAACGGCTAAAAATAAAAAACTACCTACACATAGGTAAAAAAAATACTTATCGGATTGACAACCTTTAAATTTAATTAAGTATATATTCACTTTTTAAATTTTATAGTTAAATATCCAAATACGTATATTTTTACATAGGTATATAGTTAATGTACTTGGTATATAAAATTTTATGTTTTACACATAATATTTTACGCTTAATATATAAGCATATATAGTAAACATTTTACTATAACATTTAAAAAATGAATATTTAATTAAATTGGACCTAAAATTCGGTCATTTTCTATAACATCCAATAATAATGATGATAATGATAACCATGTTTGGTATCTGGTAAGAGTTACAGGACCAAGCAAAACAGAAAAGGCTTTTGGGTCTTTACTGTGCCGCCCTGATGTTTTGCAAATTAGTGGACAAATATTATAGAATGGTGACGGGACAAATATTACTTTTTAGAGAAATTTAGGTGAATGACCAAGATTTTAAATTTGATTAAGTAGATGTTCACTTTTAAAATTTTATAGCTAAATGTCCAGGTATATATATTTTTACACTTAGTACATACACATATGTACCAATTATAGTTACTGTACTGAAATGCATTTAGTATATCATTTTTTATACTTGGTATATAAAATTTTACACTTGGTATATAAGCATATATACCGGACATTTTGCTATAACATTTGACAAAGGGACATTTACTGAAATTGGACCCAAAATTTGGTCATATTTCTATAAGTCCCTACTTTTTATTATTCATTGTTTTATTTTATTTAATATATTTTTTTTTTCCGCTAACTTGGTAAGGACTAGGAATGGCAATGGGGCGGATCGGGGATGGTTTTTTAATTACCATCCCCATCCCCGAAAGTCAAATCACAATACCATACCCGCCCCATTAACCATTCTTTTAGATGCAGGGACAGTGCGGGTATTAACCAATGGATAACGGGAAAAACCGCGGTTACCCATTACCTATTGA
This sequence comes from Trema orientale, assembly GCA_002914845.1. Lineage (NCBI taxonomy): Eukaryota > Viridiplantae > Streptophyta > Magnoliopsida > Rosales > Cannabaceae > Trema > Trema orientale. The sequence continues at coordinate 130,685 of JXTC01000555.1, read as the reverse complement.
TAATATTAAAATATTAAAAAATTAAGATGAAAATACTAAATCCTTTTCATAATCAACAAAATATTAAACACAACAATATACTAATAATTTTTAAACTCTAAAATTTAAATATATAAGTACGTATAACTTTCCAAAATCATTATTTTACCAAAGATATAATAATATAAATAGTGTAAAATTAAATAGATATTTATATGTATAATAATTTTTCTATGTAAATATATATATCGGGGCGGGTACGGTGCGGATTATACTAATATCGTCCCCGTATCATACCCGCACATTAACGGTACGGTTATTCCCCGCCCCGGTCATTTTCTCCGCTTGAGCAGTTTTTTCCCTCCCCATTCGGATCGGATAACCATGGATACCCGTAACCATGGGTTATATTGCCATCCCTAGTAAGGACCACCAAATATTCTAACAACTTGAAATTAATGTTGTCAAAGCTGAAATATTGGAATGTCATTAAGTAGCAATTGAACTTGAAATGGATAAGAACAATGTCGAGGTTGGTATGGCACTCGAAGTTTCCCAAAGCCAATTTTCTAATAAGTAACATTAAAATATTCATGCTTCCATTAAACGCATCCATCCTTATCTAATGCTAATAATAATAATATTCTTTGTCCATGAATACGACGTCAAGCATATTTTATACATGGAAAACTTGGTACCATTACTGTTACTACAGCACAATAACATTCCTCTCTCCCTCTCTCTCTGTACACAGATCTAAGAGCTCTCACTCCGATTTGGTTTTGAGGAGATATAAATCTGATAACATGGAAAAATTAAACCATCGTAATTAATCAACTAATTTAAACGATTTTATCTCACTTATAATTCATACATACATAAACTTCTTCTAATGATCTAATTAAGCCATCCATACCTGATCATCTTCATAATCCATCTTAGGAACCCAGTCATTAGTCGCAGGGTTGCTTCTAAGAACCGCAGGCACCGTCCCAACCGCACCCAAATCACCTCCTTGCAAGTCAACAGTACCGTACTCGTATTCTTCACTCTCTTCTCTCCCCACCTTTATAAACCCACTTCCGGTCTGTTCCATTTAATCTCCAAATTTTCAAGCTCATAACAAAAAACGACAATCAACAAAGAAAACGACATTAAAAAGAAACCATTATCTTAGGTCTCACCGTGTGATGCTGTTTGTCAATGGAACCCAATTGTGTGTAGTATTGAGTCTCCACAAACTCATCCTCCACCCTTTTAGCTCCCTCCTCGGATATCAAAACCTTTTTGCCACAAAACTAATGGGTCAAAAAAACTAAAGTAAATAAATAAAAACAGAGGAAAACAGGGGAAATCAAGGAAAAGTTAAAAGGAGACCTGGGATTGAGATTGAAGAGACTGAAACTTGTGGAGCTCAGGAATGGTTAAGGTCTCATCAACTACTGGGGCTGTTGGTGATGACAAATCGGGCTCGCTTCTGTTGGGCTTGGAGGGCCTTTTAGGGGCCACGGAATCGAACTGAGCTCTGATCTGTTGGGCGAACTTCAGCTGCTGATCTGCGTCCAAAACGTCGTCGCTTCGGCTTGGCTTAGTCGTCGCCGTCCAGTACTGCCCCACCAATACCATGATGACGATGATGATGATGATGATGATGATATATATATATATATATAGCTTCCTTTTGATCTTTGAAGAGAGAACTACTGGCTTTTGTGTCTTGTCTTGGTTTATATAATGAGATGAGTGTGAGAACAGGTGAAAGTGAAACTATGGGCCAAGTGAAACCGCTTGCCTAGAGTTCCGTCGGTATGAATTGTGTTACAGTTACGCCAACCAATTTGTAGGCCTGAAAAGTTATTGGACTTCTTTGACGTACATTTTCATACATAGGTTCGTACTTTCCAGAGAAATTTACGCATAATACTCGTTTTTTAAAATTTTTTTCATAGATACCTGTTTTAAGTTTTCTTTCAAAAATACTTATTTTTATGGTCCGTATTTTATATACAAAATATGAGCGGTCTACATTTATAATGTAAATTTTATCTACGAGACACACATTTCATGTGTAAAATATGAACGGTATACATTTTAAAATGTGTGCCAATTTTTAGTGTAATTTTTATTCATGAAATGTAGACCAAAATATACATTTAATGCATGAAATGTATATGAGTAAAATAATAGTGGTTTATATTTTTCTAAAAATAGTATAAACACTGATATTTATGAAATAAAAGTAAAAAATGGGTATTTATGGAAATATGATTTTAAAAACGGGTATTTATGAACATTTCTCAGGGTAGGCTATTATTTTCACAAATGATTTAGCAATTGATTTAAAATTTTTTTAAAAAAAATATTATAACTTTCATTTGAAAACGTTGTAAATTGAAATTGTATTTCATAATTCATTTACAAACTCCTTATGTTTTAAAAAATATGAGATATTCCTTTAAATTTGATTTATTATTATAAAAAATCTTTGTAATTTGATTAAATCATATCAAAGTTAGGGAATTAATTGAAATGACAAAGTTACTCTTAGTAAATAGTAGATTTAGATTTAAATAAAATATAAATTGTATAAATAATATTTTCTGAACAATATTTTAATTTTTTAAATGATCTCATAAGTGATAAAAAGTTTCTGAACTTTTTTTTTAACAAACACAAAGTGAAAATGTGATATTGGCCTAAATTTCCTATGTAATTTTGTCATTTCTTATTAATTTTCCAAGTATAGTTTATATGGAAAGATAATATTTCAAAAATAATCAAATTAATTACGAGATTGTTTGTAATATAACCTCAAATTCAAGAGATTTTTCATATCTAAGCGGATAATATTTGGAATCCCATCTATTATTCCATTTTTTTTATTAACACCTTATTTGACAAGTGATTTGTCAATATTTAATATTATTAAAATATTATTGGCAAGTTTTCATTCATTAATTGAATCGTGACAAATCACATGTTATATCAAGTAGTATTAAAAAAGTAAGATAATAGATTGGATCTACTATCCTCTTTTAAAACACAGGGCTTTCTTTAAAAAAAAAATGAAATACAATGTGTTTTCTCTAACTTTTATCTCATAAATTAATTAATCATAGTAACAATAATATAATAAAAATAATAGTAATAAAATTCATTTAGAAAAATAATAGTAATAAAATAGTAACAAATGTGACTTGGTTTTTTGTGTGAGTAAGAATGCTAGAAATCTTGTTCGTGTGCATTTTTTTGACATTATTGGCGGGCCGAATACTATTGACAACAAGTTGGTTCAGTTTGTAGTGTGACTGACTTAAATGCAAGAAGGATAAGCTTGTTCAATATGTAGCCTCCTCACATGTGGGAGGATGTACCTAATTGCAACCTAAATTTAAAAGATGGCTTTTTCTGAGTTACTGTATTTTCGTAAGCTAGATTTGGAAAAATGACAATTTTATAATTATTTTTATAAAATAGTTATTATGGGCCATGGGAGTTAGGCTTAGCTAGCTACGACTTGCGAGGGGACCCTATATTCGCTGGTTACGACCCTACCTTCGGTGAAAATCCATAAACTATCACAGAAAACTAGTTCCTAGGACACATGATCATATAATTCAATGCAGAATATCTGTTCACACAGCGTGAGTATCTGTTCACAAGGCTGAGTGACTTATGTCATATGCTGTATAGTTTTTGATATACAATTTTTGTTACATATATATGTGATTATTTTAATCTATTTATTTAATTTTTTTTAGAGGTTTTTTTTAAGGGGAAAAAAGGAGAATCGTTGGTACTTTCACGCTATCCACCCAATTTTTGCCTGACATGATAGAAACGAAGATTCTAAACAAGTGTTCTTGCTGCTATGTCATCACCATTGATGGTTTTGGGAGGGGATTTAAATTTAAAACATTCCCATCATAAAAAGAAAATAAAAGTGGTTACCCATTACAATACGTGCATTTTTTTTCTTTTTTTAATGAATCACAATAAGTGAGATATATTGTGATTTTGAGATTTTGAGATATACTTATAAGTGAAAACATTGTGACATAAATCATGTATCAAAATAATTTCCAATATATACCTTTGAAAATAGACAACGATGAGAAATTTTGTTTCCATACCGATTCTTTAAACAATAACTAGTGTGATGAGTTAGTTGTTATATTTCAATTACTCGAATATAACTTAGGGGCCAATGACTTGTAACAAATAGATTTGATGACATTCACAATTTTTTTAAGGCATTACATTGACAAATTTGATTACTTGTTTGATATTATGAAATTTAGTACATTAGAACACCCAGTTAGCAATTTTGCTTGTAATAATCCTATTAACACCTACAACATATTTCTGAATTGTATATTTGATCAAACGTATTAAAAAGTAATAGTACTTTCCAATGAAAACATGTTATTTATGTATAATACACGTAAAAGTATTATCTACTTTTCAGTTTTCACTAATTTCTTAATCTAACATTTTGTTTTTCTTTCAAATTCATTTTTTTTAAATCCCAATGCATTTTCTTTGCTATGATTTTTCTTGCATTACTCAGTTTGTTTTGATTATTCTATATTTATTTAATTTCAATAAATTTTCAATCCAACATTAACTTACCTCAAAAATGTAATAATTTTTATAGCAATTTTACAACTTATTTTTAGCGGGCAATTTTACAACTTTTCATTAGCGTATCTTTTTTTTCAAAATTAATTGTGTAATACATCAATAAATGAATTTGTGTACATACACATATTTTTAGGCAAATTTTTAAGTATTTTTCATTAAAAGTATATATTATATTTGTCCGTTAGCCGTTTAGTTTCGGCTCGTATTTATCTGATTATTTTTTTCCTCTTTTTTTTTTTGATAAAAAAATCAGCTAATTATGAAGTATGCAGTAGCATTACAGGTCTAAATTTAGAAATATGACCAAATTTTGAACCTAATTTAAGTAAATATCATTTTGTCAAATGTTATAGCAAAATATCCGATATATATATTTATATACAAGTGTAAAATTTTATATATAAAGTTTACAAAATTATATACTAAGTACATTTCAGTACAGTAACTGAAATTGATAGATAAACATATCTACCAAGTATAAAAATATATATACTTGAACATTTAGTTATAAAATTTTTAAAAAGGACATTTACTTAATCAAATTTAAAATATTGGTCATCCACCTAAATTTCTCTAACACCTAATCACAAATATATATATGACAGAGGAAATATATCAATATATGTGTTTTACAATAATGCCAAATCAAATTTTTTGTTTAGTTTTAAACGCTTCTATGTTTTTTTTTTCTTTTGAGGGAAGTCTTCAATGGTTGGGTATTTACTTCCATAATAACGAATAAAATTATTTTTCTCAGATAGTGAGATAGGATGGGAATTGGGTATTAAGTTAGGAGTTCAACTCCCACGATGGGTGAATTATTTTCATTTACTTATAATAAATGGAGTCATTAGTTAAGTCCAATTTTTTTTTTTAAAAGGAATAAAATTAATTTTACATTTAACAATATTTACTAAATCAAAAAAAATTGAAAAGAATACTTGTAAAAATCCTCAACCCAAAAAACAAAAATCATAGAAATCCAAAAGAAATCTCATGGCACCATTTATTTATTTACATATACTTCATTTGGAAGTGTGGGGACGGTATAATGGATATAATAATAATAATAATAATAATAATAATAATAATAATAATACCATCTTCATAACGGTATACCGCACGCTGTCACGCAGGCTATGTCAATAGCATTATTATAAAATATACGTATAGATCTATGTATATATGAAATAAATAAAAAGGCTAAGCTAATACAAATAAATATCTTATACACTCGTATCAATTATACGTAATGGCAAGTTTAGTAACTTTTGACTACACATTCTCTACACATCTAGGATAACACATATTTTGCATCATCTTATTGGTGAAATCTTAATTTTTGGAAATTGAAAACTGTTTATTTTTTCATTTGAAAAAAGAGAGAGGATGTTTTCTTTTAATCATGTTACCAGTTTTCCATTTCTTTTCTCTTTATTTTTTCCTTCACTTAATCAGTTTTCTCTTTCTACTTTTGAACTGATGGTGCACGACTTATATCATAGGTGTTCCCATTTAATTTTTTTTAATAGCATATGATCAATGAATGGTATAATAAACATTTTTCAATAGGATATAGAACTTAATTGAAATGAGTGCTTAAAATTAAAAGATGCGCTTTATTGATTAAAGATTACACGTAAAGTATTGTACATAAAAAGGAAGGACAGAGACTTAAAAAAATTACAACAAAAAATAAATAAAAAATAAAAAAAAGAAAGAGAAGAAACAGTTAGCCTACTTATCAATTTTACTTATGAGGGTCGTATAAAGTATTAAGTATTTTTTGAACTATATAATAGAAAGAAGTTATACCTGAAAATAATCAAGATTCCATTCTTCAGCAACTTGCAATTCTTAAAAATAGATAAAGAAAAGCTAAATTCTTATATATATATATATATGGACACCAATCCAGTAGGTATTTTTTTTTTTACTTATGCTTAGGTTTCAATTTGGCCAATGAAAATTTATCATGCACATTTTTTTATTATAATAAGTAAGAGAGAGAAATAGCATTAATGATAGTGGAATCCACGTGTCAGACAGTGAGACTAGCATTTCTCTCTATATATATATCCGTTCCTTACTATTTACAGAATCTAATGTTCCAATTTATATTTATGAACTCCAAAATTACTCTTTATTTTTTTATACCCTAAAACCGTAATCTGTTTCTTTGTTTAAAAGTAGTGAACACTATATGTAAGTTAGAAATAAATACAGAAATACTTCATTTTTCAAAAAAGAAAAAATACAGAAACACTTCCTTGACCCGGATTATTCTACAAAAAGATAAAAGTGTCTAATTATAAATCACCTAAACCCCTTAATATTGAAAGCTTTAGTTATGGGAATGTAGAGTTAATTCCATGAATATCTTTTGCGTCTATGTGTGTGTGTATATATATATAACTGCATTTATAGCCTATACTGATGATCACATTTCACAATTCAATTCATTCTTTTATATACATGTATATTAAATATCTATAGACGTACAGTACTATAGTAAAGCATTAATGCAAAGGACCATATATATGTGGACTGATTATCTTAGTTATTCTCTCCAATTTAACATGTATATAAATAAAGGTTGTCAATCCAGTAAGTTTTTTTTTTTTTTTTTTTTTTTACTTATGCATAAGTATTTTTTTTAGCCGTTGGATTATCATCTAATGGTGATCTAACGGTTATAATGAAGTGCATAAAAAGACGTGCATTATTAATGTTATTTTTTTCTTTTATTATTTACTATAAAAAAATGTGCATGATAAATTTTCATTAATCAAATTAATATCTATGCATAGGTTAAAAAAAAATACCTACCAGATTGGTGCCCATAAATATATATATATATATATAAATATGACCAGGTATGTAAGAATTAAGAATTAAGACCTACTGATCATCATTACACTTGTACTATAATTATTCGTAATGGCGAGTTTAGTAACTATTGTGTTTCTTATACTTTTGTGCGCTAGCTAGTGCTACTAATGCAAAGGTTATCTCACAAAATATTCTCAGAATCATCAATTCTGGGAATGATGATGATCAAGAGACTAAACGGGCAGTTCTTCTTGCTGTCTCCAAAAAATATTCAATAATGTGAAAAATAAGTGTTTTGCCTAGCTATTATATAAATATATAACATATATATAGGGCACCTATCCAGTATATATATATAGTCTTATTTATATTGATTAATGAATATGTGAAAAATAAGTGTTTTGCCTAGCTATTATATAACATATATACATATATGCTCGTATTTGTATGGGTTAATGAATATAAAATTTTAAACAGACTACTTTGCAAATAATTTTAAAATATAGGCCTTTTGTCAAAACTAACAAGTCCATTTCACCGAATTTTTCTACCTATAAATTTGGGATTTTTAAAATTGTTGAGTTAATTTGAAGGGTGTTAATTTTTATTCTCTATAGATTAGAACTAATCAAGGTTTGGCTCCTCACACTATATGTATATAACATTCTGTAAGAAAATTGTTTAAAAAAATATAGAAAAAAGAACGAAATATTGCAGACTATTTTGAGTTTAATTAAAACTATTTAAACATCTACCATTCTAGTTTGATAATATGAACTCTTATATACTTCTCTTCTTTGTTGGAAAGTTACGAACTCTAATATAATATGGGTTAATACAATATTAGGTTCTTGACCGGGACCGGTTTTCTCGAAAAAAATAAATAAATAAAAGTTTGGTTATAGACAAAGTGAAACTATAAAAAGATTGTCATTAAGGAATACATGTAATTTGTATTCGCAAATATTTTGTCATTATAATTAGTCTTTACTGCTTAACAAGAAAATATTTGTCAAATATTAAAGAAATGGAAAGGTTGCTAGCTGGCTATAGTTGTGTCCTATATGCATTGTGAAAAATTATTTAATTGGATAGATTTTTTCTTTTTCTTTTTATTTGTTTTTTATTTTTTATTTTTAGGGAATGGGATGGAATATTTTAGGGAAGTTATAAAGTCTAATATTATTTGGAAAACACTTGCTTCTTAACCGGGGTATATAACCCTACAAAAGAAAAAAGTGATTGATTAATTATGTAAATAAATTAATTACCCCAATTAACCCCTTTGTGGTATATTGGAAGAAAAATGGTTAACTATCCCCTTCTGTATCTGCGGGAAGTATATATATATAGTCAATACTCGGAAAAAATAATAGCTAGCTAGAAAGGGGCTTATAATATTCCATTACCTATTTATGGACTGTATATCATATAGTTCTTATTGACTCTGGCATATACGGATTCGAGCTGGCAATATATCAATTAATAGGCCCGAATTACGTAAGGTGCCCTTTTCTTTTTTGGTGAGAGCTTGTATTAATTATGGTTATATAGAATGGTAATATACAGTGCTGCCCATATTATATTATACTATAATATAATATATAAAAAAATATATATATAATAAGGTGCCTTTTTGCGTTAATTAATTATGAAAATAAATAAATTTAGTATATTGGAAGAAAAATTGTTAACTATCCAAATCTGTACCTGCGAGAAGTATATATATATATATATATAGTCAAGACTCGAGAAAAATAATAGCTAACTAAAAAATAGCTTATAATATTCCATTACCTATTTATGGATTGTATGTTATATAATTTTTATTGACTCTGACATATACAAATTCGAGTTGGCGATATATCAATTAATAGGCCCAATTATGTAAGGTGCCTTTTTTCTTTTTGGTGAGAGCTTGTATTAATTACGATTATATACAATAGTAATGTACAGTGCTGCCCATGTTATATTTTACTCTAATATAATATATATATATATACATATACAATGAGGTGCTTTTTTGCTTTGATTAATTATGTAAATAAATTAATTATCCCAATTAACCCCTTTGTAGTATATTGGAAGAAACATTGTTAACTATCCCTTTCTGTACTTGCGGGAAGTATATATATATATATAGTCAAGACTCGAGAAAAATAATAGCTAGCTAGAAGAGTGCTGATAATATTCCATTACCTATTTATGGACTGTATTTCATATAATTATTATTGACTCTAACATATACGGATTCAAGCTGGCAATATATCAATTAATAGACCCGAATTATGTAAGGTGCATTTTTTCTTTTTAGTGAGAGTTGTATTAATTATGGTTATATACAATGATAATGTACAGTGCTGCCCATATTTTACTATACTCTAATATAATATATATACGCAATAAGGTGCCTTTTTCCTTTGATTAATTATGTAAATAAATTAATTACCCCAATTAAACCCTTTGTAGTATATTGGAAGAAAAATTGTTAGCGAACCCTTTTTGTACCTGCGGGAAGTATATATATATATAGTCAAGACTCGAGAAAAATAATAGTTAGCTAGAAAAGGGCTTATAATATTCTATTATCTATTTATGGACTGTATGTTATATAATTCTTATTGATTCTGACATATACGGATTCGCGCTCGCAATATATCAATTAATAGGCCCGAATTATGTAAGGTGCCTTTTTCCTTTCTGGTTAGAGCTTATATTAATTATGGTTATATACAATGGTAATGTATAGTGCTGCTCATGTTATATTATACTCTAATATAATATAGATATATATAATAAGGTGCCTTTTACCCTTGATTAATTATGTAAATAAATTAATTATCTCAATTAACCTTTTGTAGTAAATTAGAAGAAAAATTGTTAACTATCCCTTTCTAAACCTGCGAGAAGTATATATACATATAATCAAGACTCAAGAAAAATAATAGCTAGCTAGAAGAGGCTTATAATATTTCATTACCTATTTATGGACTGTATATCATATAATTCTTATTGACTCTGATGTATACGGAGTCGAGCGGGCGATATATCAATTAATAGTCCCGAATTATGTAATGTGCCTTTTTCTTTTTTGGTGAGAGCTTGTATTAATTATGGTTATATACAATAGTAATGTACAGTGCTGCCCGAATTATATTATACTATAATGTAATATATATATATATATATAAAATAAGGTGTCTTCTTGCTTTGGTTAATTATGTAAATAAATTAACTATCCTAATTAACCCCTTTGTAGTATATTGGAAGAAAAATTATTAACTATCCCTTCCTATACCTGCGGGAAGTATATATATATATATATAGTCAAGACTCGAAAAAAATAATAGCTACCTAGAAGAGGGCTTATAATATTCCATTACCTATTTATGGACTGTATGTCATATAATTTTTATTGACTCTAATATATACGGATTCAAGCTGGCAATATATCAATTAATAGGCCTGAATTATGTAAGGTGCCTTTTTCCATTTTCGTGAGAGCTTGTATTAATTATGGTTATATACAATGATAATGTACAGTGCTGCTCATATTATATTATACTCTAATATAATATATATATATATAGACAATAAGCTGCATTTTTTCTTTGATTAATTATGTAAATAAATTAATTACCCCAATTAACCCCTTTGTAGTATAATGGAAGAAAAATTGTTAACTATCACTTTCTGTACCTGCGGGAAGTATATATATATATATATGTCAAGACTCGAGAAAAATAATAGCTAGCTAGAAAATGGCTTATAATATTCTATTATCTATTTATGAAGTGTATGTCATATAATTCTTATTGACTCTGACATATCCAGATTCGAGCTGGCAATATATCAATTAATAGGACCGAATTATGTAAGGTACCTTTTTCCTTTTTGGTGAGAGCTTGTATTAATTATAGTTATATACAATGGTAAAATAAAGTACTGCCCATATTATATTATACTCTAATATAATATATATATACAATAAGGTGCATTTTTCCCTTGATGAATTATGTAAATAAATTAATTACCCCAATAAACCTTTTTGTAGTATATTGGAAAAAAAAATTGTTAACTATCCCTTTTCAAAACCTGCGGGAAGTATATATATATATATATAGTCAAGACTCGAGAAAAATAATAGCTAGCTAGAAGATAACTTATAATATTCCGTTACCTATTTATGGACTGTATATTATATAATTCTTATTAACTCTGACATATACGGATTCGAGTTGGTAACATATCAATTAATAGGCCCGAATTATATAAGGTGCATTTTTCTTTTTCGGTGAGAGCTTGTATTAATTATGGTTATATAGAATAGTAATATACAGTACTGCCCATATTATATTATACTATAATATAATGGGCACCAATCCAGTAGGTATTTTTTTTGTTTTACCTATGCATAGGTATCAACTGGGGCAATGAAAAATTTTTTTGCATATTTTTTTATATTAAAAAAGTAGGAGAGAGAAAATACATTAATGATGCACGTCTTTTTATGCATCTCATTTTAGCCGTTAGATCATTGTTAGACGATGATCCAACAGCTAGAAAAAAAATACCTACACATAGGTAAAAAAAAAAATTACCTACCGGATTGGCAACCTAATATAATATATATATATGCAATAAGGTGCCTTTTTGCTTTGATTAATTATGTAAATAAATTAATTATTCCAATTAATCCCTTTGTAGTATATTAGAAGAAAAATTGTTAACTATCCAAATCTGTACCTACGGGAAGTATATATATTAATAGGCCCGAATTATGTAAGGTGCCTTTTTTCCTTTTTGGTGAGAGCTTGTATTAATTATAGTTATATACAATGGTAATGTATAGTGCTGCCCATATTATATTATACTCTAATATAATATATATATACAATAAGGTGCCTTTTTCCCTTAATTAATTATATAAATAAATTAACTACCCCAATTAACCCTTTTGTAGTATATTGGAAGAAAAATTGTTAAATATCCCTTTCTAAACCTGCGGGAAGTATATATATATATATATATATATATATATATATAGTCAAGACTCGAGAAAAATAATAGCTAGCTAGAAAAGGGCTTATAATATTCCATTACCTATTTATGGACTGTATATCATATAATTCTTATTGACTCTGACATATACAGATTC
>JXTC01000555.1:52371-109656 GCA_002914845.1 Trema orientale | reverse complement strand
TATTGGTTTGTGTCCAAGATTTGAATATTCGTTGTAACTTTAATATTACAAGCTTTAGACATATATTTTTTTCTCATGAGTATTAATTCTCCAAATATTATTGAGTTAAATTTTATATTGGATCTATTATAATGTATTTTGTTATCTTTCCAGGTTAAGAGATCTCGGCCTGACTCTCCAAATTACGTTCAATATAAGAAAGAGCTAGATGAGAGGCTTGCACAAAGAAAGCTTGAGGATGATAATTTTGCTGGGATTAGAAAGCTTTTATTCAAAGACGAAACTGGCTCTAGAGTGAAGAATGTTGTTAATGAAGTCCAAAGGAACAACTGTTTCAAGTCATTTGTAAGCTTTACTAGTTAGCTAAATTCAACATATATACACACAAAATATAACAATAACAACACATTAACTATCACGTGCATCTAATTAATTAGTGTGCGTGTGTTTTTTTTTAATGCAGATGGATATTTACTGGAAAAATTGTGAATCGATATCAGAATATGGAATGAGATTTGCAAAAGAGTTTGATAAAATGTGTGATGCAGGGGTGACCGATGATGATTTCATGGCGGCCTCAACACAAGTTTGTTCAACCTAGTTAACCAAGTAAAAGTAAAAATCTGGGGTGTAGTAGTCAATTTGATATTGTTTTAGCTAGAAAGTTTCTCTTTGTTTTCTTTTTCCCTCTTCTTAGTAAGGAGAATTGTTGACTCTTTAATTACTTTGATAAACTCCACTCTATTATAATGAAAATTTTAATTTGCCTAAAATACTGTACACCTCTTTTTCAGTACCCTTGTTCCCTTATTCCATTCCTTCTGTTATTTTAGTGCATGTGATGTACTTGAGTTTCATTTTGGTAGCATTAATAGTCAAAAGTATAAAAAAAAAATTACCTAGGTACATAGAACAATTAGTTTATCCTTTCTTTTTCTTTTTTTCTTTAATAGAGACTGAAAGGTTGGTGGCATGGTATTAAGCAATCTGATTAGTAGATACATTCAAAAGGCTAACAATAACAAGTATAAAGATTGGAGATTGATAACTTCGGTGGTTTTGTCTTTGTAATTTGTCTTAAATTATATACTGTTGTGTGTTTGTCCCGACGCGTATAAATAAATAAAATAAATAAATAAAAGTGAACTTTTTTTATATCATGAATTTAATTATACGTCTAAGATTTAATTATCATCACCCACCCAAGCAAAATATGTTCTCTCTATATATATGTATATGAATAAGACTATCTGTAGTTGTAGTAATATGCAGCATTGATTAATTATCTATAGTATATAGCCACACAAATGAAGTCCACTGGAACAGTTCTTATGTTTCTTGTACTAGTTATTTTGTGTATTAGTAGTACTTATACTAGTTCTACAAGGTTAGCTGATAATGAGTTCACTAAATTCTTGAACTCGGACGAAAATGGCAATGTGCCGGAGACTAAATGGGCAGTACTGGTTGACGAAATATTGGCAAAATTACAGACATCAGGTAATTGGTGCAGTGTAACAGTGCGTGTATTTATATGTAAATTATATTTAATAACAAAAATATCGGCGTTTTGATATTACTATGATGTGAATGCAGACTGATGTATGTCATGCGTACCAAGTAATCATAAATGGTGGTTTAGGCATCGAGAATATCATCATTTTAATGTACGATGATATTGCGTACAACTCAAATAACCCTTTTCCTAGAAGAATCTATAACTCCTTTCAAGAAATCGATGTCTATGAAGGAGTCGAAGTGGTTCTGTTTCTTGTTACTGAATATTTCAATTCTAAATTATTTCTTTTTTAATTAAAGTTATCACTTGGTGGCTATATATAACCATGAATTATATATATGTATATATTTCTCTCTCTTCTCATAGGATTATGCGGGAGAAAATGCTACTGCGGACAATCTCCTTGCTGTTCTTTTGGGAAATCCGTTCCAGCTTATTGGAGGCAATGGCAAGGTTCTATCGAGTAGCTCACGAGACCGGGTTTTCATGTTTTACTCTGGCCATGGCAATGTTGAGATTCTTGGTTAATAACTATGATATATAAAATAATATGCATACATAATTCTCTTAATTTACTTCCTTTTTTCTTCGATGAGCAATCTCTCATTTCTTTTGCTAATGTGCTGATCGATCATTAAATATTATAACAACTTGGAAGCTTAAATATTAATTATCAAATCATTAACATATAATAGTAAAATATATGACACAGGTTTCATATATTATGCATGCATTAACATTATGATTTGACGTGATATTAATGTATAATATTGTGTTCAGGGATGCCTGTCGGTCCAGTCTTTAAAGCAAAGCCTTTTATAGAAATACTACAGACAAATTACGAACATAATTATTTCAAAAGCATGGTAATGTACAGTGCTGGCCATCTTAACCAAATTCTTTTTTATAGTTTCTTTACATATATATATTTGTATATATATGATCACCACTTACTAATTTTAAGACTCACTATTAATGGTTTCTTGAAATTAACACTAACAAAATTTCAGGTAATTTACATTAATGCTTGTAAGTCAGGCAGTATTTTTACTCTTCTACCAAATAATACCAGTGTAGATGCAACAACATCAGCAAATGCGTTAGAGAATAGTTACGGAGTATATTGTGGTTTTGGGAATGACGACGGCGGCGACGGAGTCTGTTTGGGCAGCTTGTATAGTGTTGCTTGGTTATAACATACGTAATGAACTAAACTCGAAACGTTTCACTTATAATGAACTAATTCACATTCATATCATATATTTTGTGAATTTCTGATAAAACCACGTACATGCCAGATTGATATTCTCATGAAACATGTACGTATATCATACATGTGTATGATAATTACTTTCTCAGGACTTTTAACACCAATATTCTAATATTCTTCTAATTATTATTGTCTTTTATGTGTGGAATACCAGTGAAGCGTTCGACCAAGCAATTTTGGGACAGCAATATAAAGCGGTAAAATATTGAGCTGTTTGTTTCATATATTGGAAATGAGAAAAGTTTCTCAAGACTTTTTTTTTTTTTTTTGGAGTCCGGAAAAAAAATTTTCCTCTCTTTTTCCTCACAATTTTTCTTCTCATTAAAATTCAAGTTCCAAACAAAAGTCTAATATATTGACGGAAGTACTTTTTTTTTTTTTTGGTTATCAGTTTCTCTTGAGAATTCCTCCTATCAGAACTAAAATAAGATCTAAATATAATTCATACAGGTTCAATTTCAAATTTTAAATTCCTGGAGTACTCCTCCTTCTCAAGTTCAGCAACTTGGAGATATATCTATAGCAAACGATTTCGTCTCTACTTACATGGGTAGCAGAGAAAGACTAATTCATCAAACTCGAGATTACCACTCCTTATCATCATCACGATCATCGAACTTTGAAGATCAAGTTCCATGTGCTGAGCACGAGTTAGAATATTTTTGGAACAGAGTACGTACTATGTTGTTAATGAAGTCCAAAGGAACAACTGTTTCAAGTCACTTGTAGGCTTTACTAATTAGCTAAATTCAACATATATACACTCAAAATGTAACAATAACAACACATTAACTATCACGTGCATCTAATTAATTAGTGTGCGTGTGTATTTTTTTAATGCAGATGGATATTTACTAGAAAAATTGTGGATCGATATCAGAATATGGAATGAGATTTGCAAAAGAGTTTGACAAAATGTGAGATGCAGGGGTGACCGATGATGAATTTATGGCGGCCTCAATACAAGTTTGTTCAGCCTAGTTAACCAAGTAAAAATAAAAATCTAGGATGTAGTAGTCAATTTGATATTGTTTTAACTGGAATGTTTCTCTTTGTTTTCTTTTTCCCTATTCTTAGTAAGGAGAATTGTTGACTCTTGTGTGGAGACAAATTAAAGTTTATACACCACTTTGATAAACTCGACTCTATTATAATGAAAATTTTAATTTGCCTAAAATACTGTACACCTCTCTTTCAGTCCCTTGTTCCCTTATTCCATTCCTTTCGTTATTTTAGTGCACGTGGTGTACTTGAGTTTTATTTTGGTAGCATTAATAGTCAAAAGTATAAAAAAAAAATTCACCTAGGTACATAGAACAATTAGTTTATCTTTTCTTTTTCTTTATTTCTTGAATAGAGACTGAAGGGTTGGTGGCATGGTACTAAGTAAACTGATTAGTAGATACATTCAAAAGACTAACAATAACAAGTATAAAGATTGAAGATTGATAATTTCGGTGGTTTTGACTTTGTAATTTGTCTTAAATTATGTACTTACTGTTTTGTGTGTTTGTTCGACACGTATAAATAAATAAAATAAATAAATAAAAGTGAACTTTTTCTATATCATGAATTTGTGGCTGATTAAAGTATCGTATCTTTTGTTTTTTCCGTTCTTTTTCAAAAGGTAGACTAAAGTAAATATAAGGATAAAGAAAACTTCTGCCTTTTCTAATTTGATGACGTTTACGTATGAAGTTACTGTTGTACTCTTAAATTTCGAGAGAAATTTTACTAAGTACCTTCTTTTTTTTTTGTGGGGGAGACTAAATATCTTCAATAATGCTCATAGTCATATTAAAAAGAGGTCATCATTTTAATGTCTTCCTGAAGGAAAAAATAAAACCAATGTATTTTACTCCAAAAAAATGTATATATATATATATATATATTTGCGGGATATTTTTCAACTTTGTGCTAAACATGAAGGATATATAATAAAATTTCTCAATTTTGATTGAAAAATAATGAAATAAATTTCTAGGAACTAACATCTCACAGTTTAAAAGTTCAAGGCTCAAAAAAAAAAAAAAAAAACGAAGTCAATAATCAAAATGAAATTTTTACAACAACATAAATACCAAGAAAAGTAATCTTCGATTTGGGGGGTGCTTGGAAGGATAATTTTGTAAATTTGTCAACTTTCATGCATGTCCATGATTGATTGCTTTGGGCCATTACCTTTTTCCCTCCCCCCCTCGTCTTTTTGATTTTGATAGTCACTAATTAATAATACACTTTGCTCTGTTTTCATATTCCCGGAAAAAGCTAGCCACTTTCCTGGAAAATGCTTCCCTCCCCTGTGATTTCCTTCCCACTCTCCCTTCTCCTCCTCCTCCTCCTCCATTTTTCTTCGCTTCAGCTCCTCTCGTCCGAATACACTCAACCAGACAAGTACTTCATCGCTTGCGGATCCAAATCCAACACCACCGTCCCCGACGGCCGCATCTTCGTCGGAGACTGGGACCACCCACCGTTCTCTCTTTCACCAGGACAAAGCAAATGCATCACAGACAGCAACCGCTCAAACGACGAGTCGTTTCTCTACCGAACGGCAAGAATCTTCCAAAGCCCGTCGTGTTACGAGCTCGAAGTCGCGCAGAACGGAACGTACATGGTACGCCTTCATTTCTACTCCTTCTCGTCTCCGACCAATCTCTCTGCTGCAGTTTTCGACGTTTCGGCTTCCGGGTATCCGTTGCTATCCGATTTCAGTGTCAGAAATAGTAGTACTCTGCTCATTGAGGAATTTATACTCGCCATTGAAACGACCAAATTCGGGTTATACTTCCGACCATCACAAAGTTCACGTTTAGCTTTTGTGAATGCGATAGAAGTCTTTCTTGTCCCCGATAATTTCATCCCGAGCTCTGCTCCACGAGTTAAGACAACTGGACCAAATGGTAATCTCAGTCAACTGCTCTCTTTGGTGTTCCGTACAGTCCACAGGATCAATGTTGGGGGTCTCAAGATCACACCGGAGACTGATACGTTATGGAGGACATGGATACCAGATGATGGCTATCTAATAAACCCGGAAGCCGCTAAGAAGAGTCAGTTTTTCGACGGTAGCATTAAATTTGGGGATGAAGGAGCCACTAAGTATAGTGCCCCAGATTACGTTTACAAGACTGCAAAAGAATTGAATGTGAGTTCTAGCAAGCAAGCCAACTTTTCCAACGTGACTTGGGCTTTTCCGGTCAGTGAGAACGTTGCGAAGCATCTGGTTCGGGTTCACTTTTGCGACATTATTGGTTCAGCGATTAATATTTTCGATTTCAGTCTCTTTATTTACAACAAGTTCCAAAGGAAAATCAACTCGTACAAGGATGTTGGCGAGTTGGCGGCTCCTTTCTATTTTGATTTTGTTGTTGATTCAAATGGTTCTCGATTTATCAACATCAGCATCGTTCCATTACCCGAAAATTTGTCAGGTAGTCCAAATGCGTTCTTGAATGGAGTGGAGATTTTTGAGATACAGAGGAAATCTGGGCTAGTTCCTTGCGAAAGTCGGCCTAAGAAGGAAAAATCTGGTTTGTTAATTGGTTTAGGTGTTGCTTTCGCGGTCTTTCTAGGCATGTTGATCTCAGTCTTTCTGGTTTTTAAGCGCGGGAAAGGAAAGCTTGAGAGAGCTTCTGGTGAGCTACTCTATGGAGGACCGAGTTCTCAGGAGAGATTGGCTGAAAGAACGGCCATTGCTCCGAACTTAAACCTTAGCCTAAAGATATCTTTTGCTGAAATTCAGAGTGCAACTAGCAACTTTGATGTAAAGATGTTGATTGGAGAAGGTGGGTTCGGGAAAGTCTACAAGGGAACTCTTAAATCCAAAGGTATCAAAGTCGCCGTGAAACGAAGCCAACCGGGACTAGATCAAGGCCTTTTGGAATTCCATACGGAGATCCTGGTATTGTCTCAAATCCGGCATCGCCATCTTGTTTCCTTAATTGGGTATTGCGATGAGAGGTCTGAGATGATACTGGTATACGAGTTCATGGAAAATGGGACTTTAAGAGATCATCTTTATGATTCGAAGAGCGAGTCTCCAAGATCATCTACAGGGTTCAAATTATCTTGGGAGAAAAGACTTGAAATTTGCATCGGTGCAGCAAAGGGCCTTCACTACTTGCATACTGGTTCAGCCGAGGAAATCATTCACCGAGACGTCAAGTCAACAAACATTCTACTTGATGAAAACTTTGTTGCCAAAGTTGCTGATTTTGGTCTTTCCAAATCAGGTCCTACAGATCCAAACAATGAAAGTATGGTTTTGAAAGGTAGCTTTGGTTATCTTGATCCAGAATATATCAGATCCTCACAATATACGTTCAAATCCGATGTATACTCTTTCGGAGTGGTACTTCTTGAGGTACTTTGTGCTAAGCCAGCCATTTTTACTCTACCTCAGGAGGAGGAAAAAGTAAGCTTAGCTAAATGGGGAATGGTTTGGCATAGAAAAGGGCAGCTAGAAAACATCATAGATCCTTCCATCGCGAGCGAAATCAACCCAAATTCATTGAGGGTCGTGGCAGAAATAGCTGAGAAGTGCTTGAAGGAAAATGGTTTTGAGAGGCCTAAAATGGACGAGGTGGAGTGGCACTTGAAATATGCATTACAGTTTCAGCAAAATGCAACACAAAGAGAGCCTTTTGAGGACATTACCACCACAAATACTTCACTGGAGTCAGCATTCCCAACTGTTCATCATATGCCTTCTAATGCCTTTCCTGCTGGAGAAGATGATGCCTCCGTTGTAGGTGATGGATATACCAACACTTTCTCTAGTCCGTCCGCCTAATTATGGTTTAACATTCATGTGCACACGATTAAAATCAACTGGAATATGGTCAAGACAGTGCAGAGTTCTGGGTTTAAGGCTAATCTGGAATATTGTAAAGACTGGTGCTGATTTCTGGATTTTAAGTCATTAGCTTAAATCTGCGTGCCTCCTCTTTTAGTTGACAGTTTACTTCTAATGTAAATTACCGTACCTCATTAGTATATACTAGTGGATTGATCTCCTAATAAGGACTCTAGTCATATACAAATGTTACGATTACCTTCAAGATTAAAGAGTGCTGCTTTCCGGATTCCAAATCGTGTAGCTAAACCATGTATGCATACTCCATTATCAATTGAATTTCAGTTTATAACCTGAAACAATATAGACAAAGTCAACAAGGTGTTATACAATTATACTGCTTGATGTAAATCAGACGCTGCTAGCCTAGTTTCTTCCGTTATTTCTTCTCTCTCTCTGTATTTTATTATTATTATTATTATTATTATTATTATATTGAGAAAATCCCGTACTACTTTCTTTTATCTATCTCAATATATGTATGTTAAAACTAGCGAAGAGGAATGCTACCACAGATCATGCCCATTCAAAGCCATAGCAAAATCCTTAAAAATATTAACTAAAAGAACCTTAAGCATCCTTCCTTGTTTCAGTCTTGCCAGTCGCTACTACCTTTGACTGAAGAAGGTAACAGGACTTGAGCATTCAAAGTAATCTGGTTAAATTGATAATGGAATCGACTGATTTATTACGGAGATATACTGAGCAGTAATCTTAAGACCATAAGAGACGATTATAAACCTTTTTTTAAGTTACAATGACTGTTAACTTGCACACCAAGAGGATATATTGGGAAAGACAGAAATTGGAGTCCATTGACAACCAATGGGAGCTTTCAAGCCAGCAGCACACCTGTCCCACCAGGTAAGTAGAAGTCCCTTTCGTTTCGTTGGACCTTTGCAATGCTTTGCTACCGTATCAAACACGTCAGGACAGTGTTTCTTTTTGGTTGGACCCTGATATTTAACGAAGAGAAGTGGAAAAACCCCATATTGTCCTCTGTTTTATGTGACTGGCCTACGAATTTTAATGGGTACTTGAATCAATTGACCATGATCTTCTTTTCTTCTTTCAATTTTCCTTTGATTTTTCTCGCTTGAAAATTCGCCTAGTTGGCTAGTTGAGAAGTCAACACCAGAGTTCACAATCTTGACCTGAGTCTTCTGTATGTATGGTCATTCATATCCAAGCTTTACCATTATCAGATGGGCATTACTAACAATTCACAGCACTCTCATGGAAAAGCTTCAGAGCCACACAACCCACCCTGTATTTCCTCTACTTCTTTTCCTTCTCCAGTTTACATCCCTTCACTTGATTTCTTCAGCTTATGACCTCCCAGACAAGTACTTCATCAATTGTGGATCAAATGAAAACGTAAACGACATCAACCGGAACTTCACTGGTGATGAAAACTCAGGTTCCTTGAGTTCTGGTTCTTTCTTCTTCCGAAAGCCGAGCACAGCAGTCAAGGACAGTAACCAGTCAGGGAATACATCAACTCTGTACCACACGGCAAGAATTTTCAGGGAACAATCTTTATATGGATTTGAAACCGATGATGTTACTACTACTTACCTGGTACGCCTCCATTTCTTTGCTTTCTCATCCCCGACTGATCTCTCTACCGCAGTTTTCGATGTTTCAGCTTCTGGGTTCTTGTTGTTGCATAACTTCACTGCCAAAAACAGTGGAAGCTTGCCATTAATAAAGGAATTCTTTCTCACCACAAGCACCGCGAAGTTCCGCATATATTTTACACCTAAAGAATCATCTTTTGCATTTGTAAATGCCATAGAAGTTTTCCCTGCCCCTCCTGTAAATTTCAGCCTTGATGGAGCTAACAGGGTCGGGCGTGATTATAAAACTCCATCCTCGTCAGTTTTGCAAACAATTTACAGGATCAATGTTGGAGGAGCAGAAATTAAACCAGGTGGGGACACAGTATGGAGAAACTGGGATACAGATGAGAGTTATCTCCGTACTAAAGACACTGCAAAGACTAGCCAATTTTACTCCAACAGGCCTGATTACCAGCCAGAAGATAGCGAATATGCTGCACCGGATTTGGTCTACCAGACTGCCAAAGAAATGAATACCAACAGAAGCAGGTTATCCAACATAACGTGGAGTTTCGATGTGAATAAAACTGCTGGACACCTTGTAAGGGCACACTTTTGTGACATAATTAGTATTTCCCTCAATGTTCTATGGTTCAATATGTACATAAATGGCAACTTCAGCCAGGAGATCAATTCCTATTTCTATGTCACCCAATTGGCTGCCCCTTTTACCATCGATTATGTGGTTGGGTCCTACGATTCTGGAGTCATGAACATCAGTATAGGCCCTTCAAATACGACTACAGAGAAAAATGCCTTTCTAAATGGGCTGGAAATATTGGAGATAATGGATGGATTGGCTGTTAATCCCAAAGAGAACGACCCCAGTAAGATAAGCATTCCTATTGTAGTTGGCTCAGCTCTGGGAGGATTTGCTCTTCTGTCGATTTTGGTTGTGGGTTTTTTCTTACTTCGGAGACGCAGAAAGCCAAAGCCTGCGGAACATTCTAGCTGGGGTCATGTACCTGCACATGGAGGTGGGAGTTCTCACAGCAGGGTGACTGAGCTAACCATCAATGGTTCTCCAGTTCCAAATCTAATTCTGGGGTTGAAGATTTCTTTTGCTGAAATCCAATTAGCAACAAAGAACTTCAACCCAAAAGTACTAATAGGTAGAGGTGGATTTGGCAACGTTTATAAAGGAACCCTTTTGAACGGCACTAAAGTGGCTGTAAAGAGAAGCTCACCAGGTTCAGGCCAAGGCTTACCTGAGTTCCAAACTGAGATCATGGTTCTCTCCAAAATCCGCCATCGTCATCTCGTTTCCTTGATTGGGTATTGCGACGAAAGATCAGAAATGATATTAGTATACGAATTCATGGAAAAGGGGACTTTAAGAGACCACCTTTACAGTCCTGACTTACCTCGTTTAACATGGAAACAGAGACTCGAAATTTGTATAGGCGCAGCCAGTGGTCTCCACTACCTCCACAAAGGCTCATCTGGGGGGATCATCCATCGAGATGTTAAGTCCACCAACATCTTGCTCGACGAAAACCGTGTCGCTAAAGTAGCCGACTTCGGACTCTCCAAATCGAGTCCTCTCGAAGAAACTCATGTGAGCACAAACGTTAAAGGCACTCTGGGATATCTCGACCCCGAGTACTTCAGATCCCAACAACTGACAGAAAAATCAGATGTCTACTCATTTGGGGTTGTTCTTCTCGAGGTTCTATGCGCGAGACCCGTCATTGATAACTTGCTACCAAGAGACCAAATGAATTTAGCTGAATGGGCCATGAAATGCAAGCACAAGGGGTTACTCGAAGAGATCGTGGACCCGGCTATAAAGGGTCAGATCAATCCAAACTCTCTGAGAAAGTTCAGTGAAACGGCGGAGAAATGTCTGCAAGAAGACGGGTCATTAAGGCCCGCCATGAGCGACGTGATTTGGGACCTCGAGTACGCGTTGCAGCTGCAGCAGACGGCGGTGCCCAGAGAGCCCCACGAGGACAGCACGGCCATGGATTCGTCGGCGTTCATATTGCCGGACGTACGGCGTGTTCCGTCGATCGGGTCCACCTTCGAGAGAGACGACACGGCCCCTGATTTCTCGAGCTTGACGGCCAGTGAAGTGTTTTCCCAGTTGAATATTGACAGCGCTAGATAAGTTTATTATTCAGTTTCTAAGGTGAAGAGAAATAGTGTGCCTTGGCTATTGCTTTATGTGTTTTTTTTCTCATTTTTCTTCTTCGTGTATCCAAACTGGTTTGAAATCCTTGTCTTAGTCTAAAGCTCACTCTGAGAAGTGAGAAAGCTTGTAGATTTTCTTCCAGACTTCCCTGGTTCTGTAACTTGTGCTCTCTGTTTGTAACGTAGTCGCCTGGAATAAATATTTTGAGCTTTTATTGGGCTTGAAGTCCAGAAAAGTTGTACTGGGCTTCAAACTGGCCCAAGATATATGGCCTTGATTTACTAAAAGGCCCTTGACCAGAGAACGCCTTTCAACTGTCCAATTGGAACCTTGCTTCCTCATACCCTCGGGTTTCTAACACTTTTTATCTATAACAACTCAGGGTTACAAAAATACACGGAAGTCAGATTTTTTTTCCAATTTCTGTACGATTTTCATTAGAAAAATATGACTTTTTAAACTAATATAGAAAAATACTATTTTCTGTTACTAGTTTTGAATACTAGTTACCAGTTATAAATACTTTGCTTACTAATAAAAAAAGTTATTTTTCTAAATATTTTTAAAAGGTATTTTTTTTTTTAAATAAAAAGGGTACCAAATTTGGAAAAAAACAAAACACACAGTCATCGTATTTCTTAGAACTTTTTTTCTAAAAATATCGTCCAATGCCTAATTTTCGCATAGGGCAACATTAACAACGCAAATATAGGCTATAGACAGAAAAAGATCACTTCGCATTCAATTCAGCTATGAATGGGCTTACTATCTTCACGCATTCAATTTCTGATGATGATAAAACAAAAAACGTGTTATATTTTGCTTGTTGTAAAGCAGAAGATGCAATTCTTCTTTTATTTTTTCCTTTTCCTTTTACTATTTTATTTTTTCGACAGTCGGACCCAGTGACCCACGTACCCACGTCTTATTTATAACTGCAATTAAAAAAACATTCTTCCATGTTTCAGTCTCCGTAACGCTTGCTTTTATTTAACTTCACAAGTATTCCATAGGTGGATTAGAAGTTTCTTTATCTTTTTATTTATATTTTTTTTTTCCTGAAAAGAAATGCTTCACTCATATATTATCTAGCGGGGCAGTCTTTTTTAGTTTTCTTCTGTTTCTATGAAGATTAATTAAAAAAAAAGAAAAAAAAGAAAGAAAGAAGCTCAATCTCCATTCCTAATGGAATATTGCTTCGTCAAGTCAACTAAAGTCCAAAAGCAAAGATAAGAACTTAAATAAGACTCCTTTTAAACTAATTCTAAGTCAAAAGATACCCTAAAGGATATATCATGGAAAGGCAAATGACTAGTGGGAGACTGCGAACTTTCAAGCTAGCAGCAAAACTTGTCCCACCAGGTAAGAAGTCCCTCTCCTTTGGCCCTAAAATCCAAAGTAGAAGTCCCTTTCTTTTTGGTGGGGATCCTTTCTTAATCAAAAGCACCAAATAGAAAAAAATCCAAACTGTATTCTCTTTTGTGAACTTAAATCAATGGACCTTAATCGTTTCTTCTTTTTTTTACTCCCTCTTTGATTTTTCTTGCTTGAAAATTCACCAAGCTGACTAGCTGAGACTTGGTAAGTCAACCACAAAGTTCATACTCTCTACCTGTGTCTGCTTTATCCATGCTCATTCAAATCCAACCTCTTACCATTCTCATATGAGCATAGCTAACGGCTTAAAGTGAGTAGTAATCAAGCAATTCACAACACACGCTCATCTGTCCCATGGACAAGTGTCAGAACCACAGAACCTATATCCCTTTATCTCCTCTGTTCATTTTCTTCCTCCAGTTTTCTTCCTTTCACTTGATCTCTTCAGCTTATGATATCCCAGACAAGTACTTCATCAACTGCGGGTCAAAAGAAAACGTAAACAACGGTACTCGGAACTTCACCGGGGACGAAAACTCTGGCTCCTTTACAAAGCCTAGCAGTACCGTTTCAGACAGTAACCAGTCGCCAAACACATCCACTCTGTACCACACCGCTAGAATATTCAGGGAACAATCTTCATACCGGTTCGAAACCGAGGTTGGTACTACTTATGGTTACCTGGTACGCCTCCATTTCCTTGCTTTCTCCTCCCAACCCGATCTCTCCACTGCAGTTTTTGATGTTTCAGCTTCTGGGTCATTGTTGTTGCACAATTTCACTGCCAATAAAGACTTGGCATTAATAAAAGAGTTTTTTCTCACCATCAACACCAGGAAGTTCCGAATATATTTTACACCGAAAGAATCATCACTTGCATTTGTAAATGCTATTGAAGTTTTCCCCGCCCCTCCATTAAATTTCAGCCTCAATGAAGCTCAGAGTCAGAGAGCTGGGGGTAGTTTTAAAATTCCACCCACTTCAGTTTTGCAAACAATTTACAGGATCAACGTCGGAGGAGTAACAATTTATGGGGAGGGTGACCAAATATGGAGAAACTGGGAGACAGATGATAGTTACCTCTATGCTAAAGACGGTTCAACTAATAACCAATTTTCCCTCAAGCTTAATTACCAGTCAGAAGATGGTAAATATGATGCCCCAGACATGGTCTACAGGACTGCCAAAGTAATGAGTAACACCAGCGGGGCTTCCGACACTTTCAACGTAACGTGGGGTTTCAACGTTAATAAGACAGCCGGACACCTTGTAAGGGCACACTTCTGTGACTTTATTAGTAAAACCCTGAATGTCCTATCGTTCAATTTGTACATAAATGACAACTTCAGGCAGGAGATCAATTACGACAACTATCTCAACAAGCCGACTGCCCCTTTTCACATTGATTTTGTGGTTGGCTCCAACAATTCTGAAGTCATGAACATCAGCATAGGCCATACGAATCCGAGATATGGAGACCATCCCTTTCTAAATGGGCTGGAAATATTGGAGATAGTGGACGCATTGGCTGCCATTCCCACAGAGGACGAGCAAAGTAAGATAAACATTCCTATAGTGCTCGGTTCAGTGCTTGGAGGCTTTGCTCTTCTCAGCATTTTGGTAGCAGCGTTGTTCGTATTTTTGAAACGCCGGAGAGCGAACCCTGTCGAAAATTCCATACGGGGACAAGTCCCTGCATATGGCGGAAGGAGTTCTCACGGGAAGTCCACTAGTAGCTCTCCAGTTCCGAATCTAAATCTGGGATTGAAGATCTCTTTCGCCGAAATCAAGTCAGCGACGAAGAACTTCAATCCCAGACAGCTAATAGGCAGAGGAGGATTCGGTACAGTCTACAAAGGCACCCTTTCAGACGGCACAAAAGTGGCCGTGAAGAGAGGTGCACCTGGTTCAGGCCAAGGCTTCACCGAGTTCCAAACTGAGATAATGGTTCTCTCCAAAATCCGCCACCAACATCTAGTTCCCTTAATTGGGTATTGCGACGAAAGATCAGAGATGATACTCGTATACGAATTCATGGAACAAGGGACTCTAACAGACCACCTCTACAACGCGGACTTACCTCGTTTATCATGGAAACAAAGGCTCCAAATTTGCATAGGCGCAGCCAGGGGCCTCCGCTACCTCCACAAGGACTCATCCGAAGTAATCATCCACCGAGACGTCAAGTCCACCAACATCTTGCTCGACCAAAACCTCGTCGCCAAAGTGGCCGACTTCGGACTCTCCAAATCGGGTCCCCCCGATGAGACCCATATAAGCACGAAAGTAAGAGGCACCTTCGGCTATCTCGACCCGGAGTATTTCAAATCCCAACAGTTGACAGAAAAATCAGATGTCTACTCATTTGGGGTTGTTCTACTCGAGGTTCTGTGCGCGAGACCCGCCATTGACAACTTGCTACCGCGAGACCAAATGAACTTAGCTGAATGGGCCATGAAGTGCAAGCGCAAAGGGGTAATCGAAGAAATCGTGGACCCTTCTATAAAGGTTCAGATAAACCCCAAGTCTCTGAAGAAATTTGCCGAAACGGCGGAGAAGTGTCTGCAAGAAGATGGGTCCGAGAGGCCCACCATGAGCGACGTGATTTGGGACCTTGAGTACGCGCTGCAGCTGCAGCAAACGACGATGCCCAGAGAAGACTACGAGGACAGTACGGTCATGGTTTCATCGTCGGCGTTTGAAGTGGATGAGGTCCGGCGTTTGCCGTCGCTGGGGTCCACCGTCGGCGACGTATGCGACGAGTTCTCGGAGCTGACATTGAGTGAAGTGTTCTCCCAAATGAGAGATGAGAATGCTGCTAGATAGAGAAATTAAGGTTTGTTTATTAAGGCTCTCAGAACATATGCTCTGCTTTGCTTTGCTTTGATGTATTTGTATTTTTGTAATTGATTCAAGAACTATGTCGGGAAATTATGGGAAATTAAGGTAACTAGGATCTTTTGCCCCGTTTTTACTTTTTTAGGAGTGATTCTCAAAATTTCATATTTAGGAGTTCAAGAGGAGCCAAAATACTAAAATATTCTCCTTGCTAAAAATACTCATTATCCAACGCCAAATTCTTATCTTCCAACCTAAATCTAAACTGCTCCTTCCATTGCCACCCAAGCCGCTACGTTGCCCACTCGAACCTTCCAAGCCTAACCTACCTTCAACTCCTCCGATACTTCTTCCTCTCTGCCACCCTCGTGAACTCTCTGAGTCGACTCGGTCACCAAGACCACCAACCAAGCCAACATATGCTGCCCCCGAAGTCTCGACTTCGGCCACTAGCTCGAGCGGCCGCACCTACATCTCCAACTCTAACTACAAGATCTCCATCAACACGTCCATCTTAAGCTGCATACATCTCCGCTCTAGCTCAAGCGGCCACCAAGAACTTCCTCGTAAGTTTCGGAGAAAAAATGTTTAGCTACCTTTTTTTCATTGGTTTTTAACTCTTTGTTATGTTTTGTCTACCTTCTACTTGATAAATTACCTGAATGAAATTTTTGTCATTTTATAGTTCTGTAATGACTTCTATGTGTTTGATGAATTACCCGAATGAAGTTGTTTCTCGTTGATGGCCTATGTTTGTATTAAGAATTGAATATTTTAGTATGTAATAATCAATGGTTGAAATGTTATGTGTTTTTTGAATAATTTTGAATTGAATTTGTGACTATAAATGGATTTTAGGACTGATTTTTGTGTATGTTGGATTGATTTATGACAATGACAGTTTTCTATATGATGGATCGTCACAAATTGTGCTGAAAAATGGCGGAGATCAAGAGGAAAATGTAATTTCATATATTTTTTGAATGAGTTTGGACTGAATTTATGACTACAAATGAATTTTGGGACTGATTTTTGTGTGTGCTGGATTAATTTGTGACAATGACAGTTTTCTGTGTGTTAGATCGTCACAAATTATGATAATTTTGGTAAGACATGCATAAATATTATGACTAGCAGTCACAAATTAGGCTTCGTTGCACAAAATTATGATTGTTATGAATTATGTATGTTGGTATCACATATATATATGAAGTTATTAAATTTGTTATCCAATGTGAATGCTTATTTTGCTTTTATAAAGTATACACAAAATTTGTGATCAATGGTCACAAGTCATAGTTACATGGTACAAAAATTATGACTGTCATAAATTATGTGACTGTTGGTATCACATATATTGACTACTAATAGAGAAAATCTCATGGTTTTTCTTATAAAATTAAATTTATATTAGACAAATATTACTACGTCATTATTGGCCAATAAGGAATGATACTTATCTTCCTGTTTAGTATTTGTATAAATTTTATTACTAAGAGTCACAAATCACGATAACATGTCAAAATTGTACAAATTACGGTAACAAAATCTCGCAATGTCCGTAATGATACAAAATATACTGTTACCTTGAGTCCCAAATTTATGATCACGAGTCATAAATCGTGATTACTTTGAAGTTAGTAAGCAATGGAAAACAAAATTTCTTATTCTAAAAAAAAAAAAAAATTGAGATGACGAGCTGTTAAAAAATTGTGACAGATGATCATACAATTTGGTATCACATAAGGTTATTTTCGGAATGAGCATTTTTTATTTCTCTACAAACTGTTAGAAATATAATTTTTTGCTTCTAGAAAATAAATTTTGAAAAACACTCCTAGATAGTAAGTGGAGGCAAAACACTCCTTGCTTTAATTTCTCTGAAATTACCTTGGATAATTTGGGCTTTTACTGGGCTCCAAGTCACAAATACGCTACTGGACCGCAATGTGGCCTCTCTTTTGAGGAAAATGGACCCGATTAGTGATAATTTGGACTTGAAAGACTTTTTTAGCAGTGTCATTTGTGTACTGTTTACGACGATTGATTAGTCTTTAAAAAATAATAATTTTACGATCCTATTAAAAACTATATATATATATATTTTAGAGAAATTTAGGTGAATGACCAAAATTTTAAATGTGATTAAATAGATGTCCACTTTTAAAATTTTATAGCTAAATGTCCAAATATATATATTTTTACACTTGGTAGATACACATATCTACTAATTTTAGATACTGTACTAAAATACACTGGGTATATAATTTTTTATACTTGGTATATAAAATTTTATACTTGGTTTATAAGCATATATACCGGACATTTTGCTATAACATTTGACAAAGGGACATTTACTGAAATTAGGCCCAAAATTTGATCATATTTCTATAAGCCCCTATATTTTACGATCCATACAAACACTTGATACTATTAGCAAAGTTATTTTCAAGGTACATACAAAAAAATAATTTTAGTTTAAGTTATCACTATCCATGTTAAATTCCTGAGTAAATTGGTTACTTTCTTAGGAGTTTCAAATAAAGAGAAAAATTAATTTGTGTGATCCACTAAATACCAGTTTGAGTACAGACGTTTAGAAAAGCCGATAAACTACGGAAATTGACAGAACCAAACAAAACAGATTAGTTTTCAAGACAATTAGTTAATTTAGGAAACTGATCAAGCCAACCTCAAATCCACTGGGAAAAACCTATAAAAATATCATAAATTGTTATAGATGTCATTTTAATTTGTAATGTGTGGGAGTAGGACTTCAGTTATACTCTACAACATAACTATTATACTAAAAATATTTTTTAAAATATTATTTTGATTGTTACTATGCATTTGTTTATTTGATTTAAATGGTGATTTTTTTTTATATAAACTTGATATTAAAGATTAGGAAAAAAAATAATTCATTTGAAAAAAAAAAAAAAAAAGTGGTGCGTCTTAATTTTCTGCCTTTCTTTTAACTTAAGAGGCCTGTACCGAAGGACGCCTTTCAGCTGGAACCAATGGCCATAGTATTTTCACTCTCTTTGGTCGGCAATGGGAATTAATTAGCTGGACCCCACAGAAGCAAAAGAATATATATAACCTTTGACTCCAACTATCACGGAACCAACCAAAATCACAGCCAACCTCTAGTTTTGTTGGGTTTAGCATAAAGCAAAAGAAAATGCCCTCTGTTATTCTTGTAGACTGCTACTTAAGACTTTGTAGAATAAACATTAATTAATACCAACGTACCATATTGATTCAAAATACTCCCACGATTTTTTCTCCTCTCCTTTTACCAAGTTGCGTTAAATGAAAAATAAAAAATATTTAATAAATTACATGATTCTACATAACTATTTCTAAGCTGAATTTTAAGTTCTGAATCCCCACTCACAAATTATAATCCGACTCATCATACTCGTAAATTTATTTCATTTCAATTCAGTACAATCTTTAAAATCAGCAAAGAAGACTGGCCTTTTAAGGATAGTATATTTTGTTTTCATTTTCGAACTTGTAATTTTATGTAAGAATACAATCTGAGGAGTTGAGACAATATTTTATGTATATTGCAAGGCTAATGTTACTATTTACAAGTGGCCAAGTGTCATGATTTACACACATATAAGAACCTAAAATGTGTACACCAAAAATCTGATCAAATCGATACCATAACACCAAAAAGAACAGAGAAAGAGTACAAGGAGAGTGAAAAGAGAGCTAAGACTTTGCAACCAAAAAGAGGAAAAAAAAAAAGATGATTAGTGACCGGTGCCTTTCCCACTAGGTCCCGAAGCCAGCTTATTATACACTCGATCAGTAGCCAAAACGCGGCCGTTTCGGTCCGTTACCGACTTGGAAACCGAAGCTATACCGATGATTCTCCGATGACCCTTGGTCTTGCTCTTGGCCCTTGATCGAATAGCTCTGCTCTCTACTAGATTTAGCTCTGTGAAGACTAGCATCGTCAAGAAAATTAAGGCCAGGAGAGAGTGTTGTCTCATGTTTTTGAGAGTTTGTTTGTTTGTTTCTTTCTTTGAAGGTTTTGAAGCCTTTTGTATGATTCGTTTGGAAGTTTTATTCTCTAAACCAAAAAGGATGGAGCAGGAGGAGATTGGTTTAGCATCTCCATATAATAAGCTTCTGGTTCTGGCCTTTATATAGGAGTTAGTTTGAGTGGTATAGGACGGTGAAGAACTTTTTGGTTGTGGGGTCCTCTTAAGAGGGAGAGTTTGACCGAGAATTTTGTTTCATTTTTTTTTTTTTTTCGGTTGGGGAAGTTTCACTTTCACATTAGTGGTCTGTCCAATTTAAATAAATTTGACTTAAAACATTGTTATCAAATTGTGTGTGTCAAATATCTATTTGGTGCATAATTAGCAAAAGATGTATAGCTAAGTTCTTAACTAATTGGCTAATAATAACTGGTAACACTTGTTGTTTTGAGTAATGCTTTATTTTAGATTGGATTACTTCTTTTTGATGTGATAATAATAACTTTCTCCAAAATGCTAAATTTCGGTGGTAATTAATAAGTGAGAGCATAATATAGTGTATACATTAAACATTAACCAATTATATAATATCACATCAACCAAGTTATTTTTCTAGATATAACTTGTCAATATGTGTAGTATCATAATTTTATCCATATTATTATATGCTTGATAAATCTAATAAGGAAAAAAAAAAAGTTAACAATTAGGATATAAAATTTGTTATGTATCACTAATTGTGATCATTATTATTGATTTTAGGATAATATTACGGATCCTATCTTATTTATCACTCTTTTAATATCACTTTATGAGACATGAGTTATTATTATTCAATTAGATAATTGAATTTTACCATGAATATATTAAATGGTATTTACTAATTGTACAATGATAAACCACATCACGTAGTATTAAAAAGTTGAAATACTGCATTTTAAAGCATTTTTATCTCAAATGTGAGGCTATTATTATAAGGAGATTATGATCAGTTGAAATTTGATACTTTGCTTCTTATTTTTGAAAAGGGAGAAAAAAAGTTCAAAACTATGAGAAACAGGGTGTGTACTAGTCATATGCAAGTAGGCAAGGGCAGCGATGATTAGGAATTTTTCTTGTTTTGTTAAATTTTTTATAATAATTAATAAACTAGCGATGCAACTTTGCCACCAAACTGATCCACACAAGTTAAATATCATGAGAATCCGAATTGATGGATCTAGTTTTTTTAGGAAAAGAACCATTAGGTGTCGGACATTTAGTGTTCTTTCAGTGAATAAGAATTCGAATGGAGCTTTTTTAGGGAAAAAAATAGCTTTTGGCTACGAGGGAGGCTATTCTTTCTACTACTTGTAGGGTAGAACTTGCAAAACGAGAAAGAAAACTATGGACTCTTGGAAAAGTGAAAAAAGAAATTCAGAAAAGATCCCCAAAAAATATTGGAGGTGGACACAAACACTTAATTCATGGAGCCTTTTTTTTTTGCTCGGTAACTCATGGAGCCTTGTTTCAGCACATTTGACTTCCACTAGCCTTTTTGGTGGCCAATCAATTAATTGAGGTTATTAATTAGTGTGGAATTTCTTTAAATTTTTATTAACTTACATACTATTTTGTTCAAATATAATTTATGTGATTAAACATTCAAATAAAACTTTAATACTATGTGGCTGCCTCAATTGAATCCAATAATTACATTCTCAAACATATGGAAGAGAGATAAAGTTTAACCCCTATTTAGAGAGAGGGAGGGGGGGGGGGAAGTTAAAAAGCTCCTAATCGTTAAATATATAATTAAAAAAAGAAGATCTTTTTTTTTCTAATTTTTTTTAATGTTATAATCTACTCAGATAAGTATAGAATGTCGTGTGGGAGTTAAAACTATGATATGAGAGTTCGTATTGGTAAATGAAAACTATGCATTGAACATCAAAACATGGTGGTAGTAGAAGAATAATTAAGCCGAGAGAATTGGAAATGACTAATGAGCGAAATATGAATAGGAGAATTGAGTGTGAATATAAATCTTTTCATTTTTTCTTTTCTTTTTTTTTTTTTAGGGAGAGCTTCGCAAGTGGAATATGGGAAAGACACGTGGAGCGACTGAAATTGAGGTGGTGGCGTGGCGCGTATAGCCGTATATACGAGAATTTAGAACAGAAGACTACGTTTTGTAGTGTCGAACTCAGTCGGAGTTGGAGTACTTGAGTTCCGTCTGTAACAAACTTACCTCCACCTCCACCAGATGCAGCTGTCATTGCTTTCTGTCGGCCCGTCGGTCGGTTGGACTCTTCTTGTTTGAAAGTTGGGCCGTTTGGATTAAATACTCTGTGTTTTGTGGAACTTTAGGCCCACCAAAACATCAATTGTGTTCAGGCAGACTCACACACTGGGAAATTAGTGTATATCTTTTTTTAAGATTTCGTTTTAATAAATGTCTATTTTTTTTTATAATTAAATGATTAAGTATATATATTTTTACTATTAGTATATATATATATAGGTACCAAATCTAGTAAGTATTTCTTCGTGTATATGTATTTTTGCTATTAGCCAATTAAAATTTATCATACACATTTTTTATAATAAAAAATAAAATAGAGAAATTGCATTAATGATACACGTCTTTTCATGCACATCATTATAGCTGTTGGATTACTATTAGATGATAAACCAATGAGTAGAAAAAAAAATACCTACTGGATTGGCAACCTATATATATACACTTATATACTAATTTTAGTTTATGTAATAAGTATATTAATTTTTTTTTTACTAGGGATATCATGTTTTATACTTAATATATATACTAATGTACCAATAATTTTGCTATATTATTTGAAAAGCGAATATTCACTTAAAATGAGCCCAAAATTCAATCATTTTACTGTAGTAAATAGTTTTAAGAAATCAGTGCTTTTATCTCAAAAATAATTTTGGGTAAAATTCTACTATTATAAAAATATGGAAAACAAAAGGGCAAAGAAGGGATTTCAAAAATAAAACTGCTGATAAACTTACAATTAAAAAGTAACAAAAAAAAAATCCCAAGCACCAAAAGTGACTCTCAACTTAGTTTTTGTGAAAAAATTAGACAGGTAACACTTATTAGAACCAAGTCCAACTAATTACTTATTTTATTGTCAGCCTCCCTCCCAAGTATTGGCACTTTTATATAACTTACAATCTTTATTTATTTACGGATAAATAACATTTATTAGTCTCTAAAATTTTACTCATTTTTGCACATTGGTTCTCGACATTTTTATTTTTTGGCATTGAGGTACCTAACTTATTATTTTCTAAATGTTTGTTAGTCCTTATTCTTTTCCGCTCTTTAGGGGTCATTTGAGTA
This sequence comes from Trema orientale, assembly GCA_002914845.1. NCBI lineage: Eukaryota > Viridiplantae > Streptophyta > Magnoliopsida > Rosales > Cannabaceae > Trema > Trema orientale. The sequence goes on along the minus strand of JXTC01000555.1, from coordinate 86,682 downwards.
TAAAATTTGTGTGCTATTGCTCTCTAATGTTTCACATGCTTAGCAATTTGGTTTTTACAATTATTTTTTCAAAAAGAAAAAGCTAACATACGTGATTGGAGCTGGCAATTTTATATACGACATGGCGATACGACTCGAAACTGGCATGAAATAAACAAATTTGGGTGACCCATTTAATATTCGTGTCAATTTCAGATTGACACATATATAACACGAATAATAAACCAGATGAATTTTGGGTCAACCCGCTTAACTCAAAAATAGTTTGTGTAACACATTTAACTAAACGAGTCGTTTTTATGTCGTGACAATACGACACAAATATGACACATTTATTAACATTTTGATATTTTAAATTTAATTTTGATTAATTGTAAACATAATTACATGTATTTAGTTGAATTAATTAGTGCATAATCATGTTAAATTTAAGTACTAGTATTAATTTTGAATATTCATATCAAATAAGTCGTTATATGATACATGACACGTTTATTAAATGAGCTATATGTGCCGCGTTGTGTTACACGTGTTCGAATTTAGGTTTTTGACAAATTTATTAATCGTGTCGTATTCAGACCAGAAAACTATCGTATCATATCGTGTCATATCATAATCATATCGATCCAAATATGATACGATAATACGAATTTCTAACCATATAATCATGATCATCATCAAGGTTTTAAACGACATCTCCTATCAAAAAAATAACAATAATAATAACGATGACACCTAGTTTTTTTTCTTTTCTTTTTTTTTTTTTTTTGGTAAGAGTCAATGTCATTAAACCAAAAAACAGGGACTAACAAGTTCAGCAAAAATATAAAGGCTCAAAGCCAGGAAATAGAGTCCGAACGAACCCCCACTGGAACCTCAACAAGAGAAATAACACCAAGTCCATTACAGGAAAAGGCCCAACTAGCTAAGTTATAAGCCATAAAATTTGCATTACGAGAAATAAAACTAAGAACTAAATCAGAAAAGCAGGACTTGAGAGCACAGACATTTTCAAAAATGAGACAAGCATCCCTGAGCATCTCTTTCTACAAATTCTATCACTCAATCAAGTCTAAACAATCGGACTCAATTACTACAAACTTCCAGCTATGCGTCATCGCCAAGTTAACCCCAAGCACAATGGCCGAGGCTTCCCTTAAGGTGGGATCCGTATACTGTACCACTTCCGCCTGCAAGGCTAAAATGTTTCCAACTTCATCCCGAGCTATAGTCACTGCCACTGAATAGTTTTCTCTCACTACTATATCGACATTAACTTTGATCCAAGGTGTCGAAGCCGGAGTCCATCGACTTGGCTTAGATCTAGAGAGCTCTTCTCCTTGTATAATTACATAGACTAAATTTCCAATGAACTAGCAAGCTTCCACGTCAACACTTCGACACTTTCAGCTACCCCACCATGAAGAATGTTGTTTCTCTCCTTCCAGAGTGACTCCACATATAAAGCCGTAAAGCACAAAAAGACATCAACATTATCACATTCACGAGGAACAACAGTACCAGAAAACAAGTGCTTGCACCAGTCAATAGTATCCTCAAATCTGAAATTTTCAGTCCTAATTCTCTAAGGTGAAGAGAACCAAAGGCATTTAGCTATCGGACATTCCCAAAATAGATGTAAAGCCCTTTCAATCTCTTGTTTATATAGCAAACATGTCGTTGTATCAAGAGGGAATCAAGTAAGTAGCCTTTCTCTAACTAGAAGAATCTTATGAGCAATCCGCCACCACATCAGTTGAGGCTAAAAAAACATGAATAACCAAACGTGCAATACTTAACTATGTTATTCTTTTAATTTAGAGATTTAATTGTTGTTTTAGTGTAAATAACTATAATTAAATAAAAATTTAATGGATAAAAAGTGATTTTTTGTCAAATCTGACCACTATAAATAATGTCTTATGTATTTTTTTTTAAAAAAAAATTGTAGCTATAGATGATTATTGTAGCTAATGATTATTGACATTTTGAAATATTTTGGCTTCTCTTCTTGATCGTCCCTAATAATATTTTCTATACAACTACTTTAGATGAAATTTCAAAACTCACTTTCAAATGGTCCATTCCGCATAATTTTTCTTTATATATAATATATTGTGAGTTAGCTCAGTGGTAAGAGCACTCATTATTTGGAATCTCGGTCCTAGGTTCGAGTCACGTTGGGGGTAGGTGTACAAACCTATAATCCTCAATGGGGTGGGATGGGGATTAGGTAGTAGATTCTTCCCTTTAATTTATAGTAAGTGGAGGTCATTAGTTAAGGCCTATTTTTTTTTTAAATAATACGTATATATATATATTAAATGGATAAGTGGTATGTGAATTACACTATCATTTAATTGGTAAACTGAACTTTAACATAAATAAATAATTATTAATTAAATATTGAAAACTCATATACTACATAAATTGGTATTAAAAGATAAATGTACGATCAGAGTTGGGATTCCTTGCACTATCCGTGATTTATCCATGCGATGCACTATACAACTATTTTTTGAGCACAAGAACGGAAATATTATTAAGTCGAATCATTAGCCACTACAATTTGGTAGAAGCCAAACCATTTAATTAAAAATTGTCTGTTAGTCACTTACTCCCTTCTTTTCCTCATATATTATATAAACTTTTATAATGATAAATAGCTTTCATAGACTATTCTTTAGGTGGACAACAAATTTGACGAGTATAGTATATTATGAATTATATTAACAACTTTTAGTAATCACATCCACCTCTAACGTGGATATTTAATGTTGGATATATGCTCAAATCTTATGAAAAAATATTTATGAAACAAATTAAACAAAATAGAAAAAGTGAGATACTTAATATTATCTATAATTTTAACATCTAAATCTCAAGATAAAAGTGGGGTATTTACATGTATACTGATATGCATACGGATTGTGAAACATGGAGCTTAGTTTTAGATTAGGACAAACGTTAACTAGGGGCAGCCAGCCATTCAACGTGCCCCAACTCACTGGTGTTGACTGGTCATGGAACCCCCAAAAGAGAAATCTAAGTCGCACTAAGCCGTTGATCAGGCGCAGTTGCCGGCTCTTGAAATTCAAACACCCGCTTACGCATGGTCTTTTGTCACCACCAAAACCAAGCTAGTGAACCAAATTTCTGCCCCAAGACTAAGGCCGCCGGCGAGAGACTAAATATACATATACAGATTCAATGCTTTTTCTATATCAAATGCGTATTTTATTTTCTCAGAACCTTCTTACTTGGACTCCATTAATGAAACATATATCTTTTCTTCTTCCATTTTGTACACTCCTTAAGAACTATCCTAGTTGTTTCCTTTCATGGATTTATCCCCATCTATATTGCGCAGTCTCTCATTTTACGTTTGAATGTGGAAATTAATATTGGAAAATTGGAAAATTTGGGAATTAATTTCTTCACGTTTGTTTGAAATGTAAAAATTCCTTGAGTCCCAAACTATAGTATTAGTACTTTCTATGTAGCTAGCTAGTCAAACTCAAAGAAAACTCATCTCACACCGATATTATAAATAGGGTACACACCCCTAGCTCTGCTTCAATCACAAACACTTGAACTTAACCAACTAAGAAAGTTTTTTTTTCCTTTGTGGGTCTTTTCTCTTTTCTTTCGTTTTCTCTCTCATTTTCTTGCTGTCCAAACATGGCAACCGTGCCTAAATACTTAATTAGTTTCTTCTTATTGCCTCTGTTGCTCAACTCCATTATTTATGCAACAGAAGCCAGGCTCTTAAACCGCAAGGAGTGGAGAAGTGATGCTGTTCGTAGAGGGATTGTTGGGTTCTTTGATGGGCTATCTCTTGAGGCCATTAAGCAATCTGGGCCGAGCCCAGGTCAAGGAAACAGGTTCACAGATGGCCGGAATACCCTTGGTGGAATCAAGAGCTCGGGTCCCAGCCCTGGTCAGGGGAACAAGTTCACCAATGCTCATACCCTTGGAGGTATCAAGGCCGGTCCCAGCCCCGGTGAGGGACATAAATACACTAACGCCAAGACACTTGGAGGTATCAAGGACGGTCCAAGCCCTGGTGGGGGACATAAATTTGTTAATGCCAAGACACTTGGAGGTATCAAGGTCGACGGTCCTAGCCCTGGTGAGGGACACAAATTTGTTAATGCCAAGACACTTGGAGGTATCAAGGACGGTCCTAGCCCTGGTGAGGGACACAAGTTTGTTAATGCCAAGACACTTGGAGGTATCAAGGACGGTCCTAGTCCTGGTGAGGGACACAAATTTACTAACGCCAAGACCCTTGGAGGAATCAAAGAATCGGGTCCAAGCCCCGGCCAGGGACACAAGTTTACCGACGTTGATGTCCTTGGAGGAATCAAAGAATCGGGTCCAAGCCCCGGTATGGGACACAGTTACGTTTCCGGCAGTCATCATTGATGATATCACTTTCTTCAGATTATAACACCATACATAGAGATACATTCTTTTAGATTTTTCGCAATTTTTGGGTTGGTTGCGTTTTATATGGTACACTTAAAAAAAAAAAGTTAGTGTTTAGTTTAATTCTATATTCTTTTGTTATCTTTATTGGTGGGGGGGTCCAATAATCCAATTCGTTTCTTTGCTACTCAGATTTTATGTTTGTCATGTAACTAGAGGCTGCAAACAAGTCTAAGCTTGTTCCTAATTATTATATATTGCAAGTAAATAAATAATATAGCGACACATGCGTACGCATTTGTGGTTTCCACTACATCATGAGTTGAATTATCTATAATGCATGTACTTTTCACTTAAATGTTTCAATATTAGGAGAACCCTTTTTGACCTTAAGTAATTAATATACTTTTCGTGATATTTCTTATTAAATTAATGACTAACATAGTTAAGTGCACATATCTATATTTATATATTTTTTTCTTTTTTTATCCATATTATCGTTTAAGGGCTATTAATAATTTAAGTAACTGAAAAACAAAAAATACATATTATTTAATGTTTTTTTTTCTTTATACGCAACTTTACCTATTGTGTGACTGGAAATATTCGTTGCAAACGTTACTATAGATCTTGGACTTATTGCTAGTTAGTAATACGGAATTTTAAGCGAAACTAGCTAGTCAATATTTAATCCGCAATGAATTCTTTGGGAAGAAAAAAAAAGTTAGACTTGATACATTACAACTACATTTTTGCTTCTCTTTATTTTCCTTAAAAAATTCTGACTGATGGTAATATATTAAATTAAAGTCAAAGGAACATATTTTGCTAATAAATATATATATATATATTATTAATTTCATTAGACTTCAAAAGTACTTCACTTTGTTTTTTATCCTCTCTCTGCACTGAGCTAATTAATTTTACTTAGAGATTGGAGCTTGCTCATGTATGAACGAATAGCTACCAAAATTTGAACATGCTATATTATTTAGTAAAGAAAATAGTAAATATGGAACTTGTGGGGGCGAGGGGTAGTTGTCCCCTTTGATTTTTCATTATTTAATTTGTAAAATATATATTTAAAAAAAAATTCAGGATGCCCTGATCATAACCTCATCCACACTGGATTTTTCAATTTAAATATTTTTTTTGAAAAAAATTCAAGTTATACCGTACTTAATAAAGTCTTAAGCAGATCTTTATAATTTGTTTCTTATTCTTCATGGTTTAATTACTTAACATTATGCTAAACACTTTAAATATTTTTGGACCTAAATTAATTTTAAAAACTCTATTAAACTCAACTAAACCAAGTCTAGAAAGGGGTTCAAAAAAAAAATTAAAGGAAAAATATCAACAAAAAAAATTAAATTCAGAAAGAGGAAAAAATATAAAGATAAAAACATTAATAAAAATTAAGGAAAAATATCAACAGAAAAAAAAATTTATTGGCCCGCCTTAGTAGCATGCCTCCACTCAAAAGAAATTATGGCTCTGCCAATGCAACACACTAGAAGTGAGTATGTATAAATTAAATTTGCTTGTGTCCTACGTCTCTACTAATTAATTATATTGTTATGTTAAGCATTATGGTACTGTTTTTAGTATTTAGCAAGCTATTTTGATTATAAGTTATTACCAGGAATCAAAGGAAATTAAAGATTATAAATATAGTCTTCTTAGTATACTTGTGCTAGTGCTTGTTGTTTGAAAAGTTTAGCACATGCATTTTGAAATGATACCCAATGTTATTTTCATGCTTTTAACGTGCCCCGAACTCTTAGAAAAATTTCCATTACAGAGCTAGCTAGCTTTGAAACGTCTGTTATCTCAAAGTAATATTTTCCAATCTCAACTCGGCCTTGGCCTTCTTTTTCAAAAGTTTGTCTTAGATCTACTAGCACCGCCAAAAAGTACGTATGATTTCGATCACGCCGCCCAAAAACTCCCATGCATTCTACTGTTTGAACGTTGAAAGTTGAAACCCCACTTTTGTCCCACATATCCCATATATTACCCCACTCACGAGTACTCAACACCACAGGTCCACAACTGTAGAACTCTCCATTACATGTACACACCATTCATGAAAATGAGCTAAAATAGTCGAGTCTCAACCGCTCCTTGATATATTCCTTAATTCCTCACTCTTCATATATTAAAATTTTCGTCCTTACAATTAAATTAGTGGTAATTACCCAAAATGACTAAATTACTAACATCGATTCTGATCAACGGAATAATATCATACTCCAAACCAATATGGTTGGTTTTCCATGCTAAATATAAGTAGTCATGAATCATGATGAACTAGTACATAGTTCTTAGAGTTTAAATTATCTGATGTGATTTAATAATTGACAGATCATGCATTGGGCAACTCTTTTGGAGAACTGATCATGCATCACTCACGGTGGGGTATTCGAAGCGCATCATTCAGTATGCCACAACCTCTATGCTTAATAGTTGCAAAGGCAGAACTTTCATCCAGTGGGCCATAATTAAAACACACACAAATTATAAGTTCTATTTCTTTTCTTTTCTTTTTTTTTTTGTTTTTTTTAGGATCATATAAATATTGGGCCTTAAATACGACGAACTTTTATCAAAAAGAAAAAAAAAGGACGAACTTTAATAATTCAGTTATTAGCTTTAGACTAAGAAAAGTAGAACAAATATATATTTAGGAAAATTATAAGGTGTCTTTTTTTTTCACTTTATTTTACTAAATGTCTATTTTTCTCTTTTTATAGCTATATTTTTTATAGCTATATGTCTAAGTATATGTATTTCTACGCTTAATATATTTACTAATATACTAATTTTAGTTTATATACTGAGTTTATTAGTTTCATTATATCAGCATATTTTATATTAGTAATACAATAATATACCAGTCATTTCACTACAAAAATTTGAAAAACAAACATTTACTTTAAATGGGCCCAAAAATCTATCATTTTGCTATGAGCTCCATATATTTAGTTAAGGCTTAACTTATGGAGCAAAAATTGAAACTCAAAATTATTTTCATAAGGGTGTTAGTAAAAGTTTGGATTTTTCTCAGAATTTAAAAAAATTCATAGGCATATTAGCAGTTACAAAATTCATCCTATGTAGCTTCGCCACTATGCTTAACAACCTTTTTTCTAGAGATATTGTAGCAAATTTATCTTGTTTACATTTTTTTTAGTCAACGTCCATTTTTTTTTTCTTTTTTTATAGGTGAATGGTCGAATAAATCAGTCTTTACATAGGATTTACGATATATCAACTGATATATTATATTTGATTTATATACTACCTACGTTATATTATGAGTAAATAAGTTTACATACTTGATGTATTAACGGTAATATCAGTCTCATTTTTTTTCCTATACTATTCATATCGTTTTTATATCTTATAGATTTTTTTAGGTAAATACTCGATATTGAATACTAATATATTCGGGGCTTCTTTCCCAAATAGTAGTTTTCGAGTATGATTTTTGGGTTTTAAAAGTATTTTTTTTCTTAATATTTTAGAAATATAGCAGCTTTAATAATTTTCTTCCAAAATTAAAATAACATTGTTTTAAAACTCAACCATGTAAGTGTGATTCGTTTAGGTAAGTCTTTTAACTTACTGGTTTAGGGTTTAGGTTCTTTAACTAAATGGTTTAGTTTCTTCTTTAAATATTAACTAGTTTAGATATATTCGTCTATAATTATGACTAATTTAGGTTTGTACTTACTAACTAGTTTAGTTTACTTTTGTATATAACTGTTACTGGTTTATTGTTTTTGTTAACTGACTACTTTAGGTTCACATATATTGATTGGTTTAAGTTCTTGTTTAATACGGTGACAAGTTTAGGTTCTTTTTGTGACTGTGATTGGTTTATCATCTTCTTTCATTGTAATTAGTTTAACTTCTCTTTAACATGTATTGGTTTAGGTTCAGTAAACAAACCTAAACCAATCAGAGAACAGTTAAGGGAATATTTGGAACTTTATATATATATATATGGTTGCCAATTCGGTAGGTATTTTTTTTTTTTACCTATGTGTAGGTATTTTTTTTCTAGCCGTTGGATCATCATCTAACAATGATCTAACGGTTAAAATGAGATGTATAAAAAGACGTGCATCATTAATGCTTTTTCTCTTTCCTACTTTTTAATATAAAAAAATGTGCAAAAAAAATTTTTTATTGGCCCAATTGATACCTATATATAGGTAAAAAAAAAAAATACTTACTGGATTGGTGCCCTATATATATATTTTTATCTATGCTTAGGTATCAATTGGGCTAATGAAAAATTTTTTTGCACATTTTTTTATATTAAAAAGTAAGAGAGAAAAAACATTAATGATACACGTCTTTTTATGCATATCATTTTAACTGTTAGATCATTGTTAGATGATAATCCAATGGCTAAAAAAAAAATACCTACACATAGATTAAAAAAAAAAATGCCTATCGGATTGGCAACCTATATATATATTAAAAACCGCTATATATAGACGAACACATTTTTATTTTTGAGAAAACAAAAAATAAAATAAAATAAAAAATTTTATTGATCGTGGGCCTAGTAATCAGATGTGGTCGGAGGCCCAAAACGACAGAATAGAGATAGTCCAGGAATTATGATCCAGTGGTACCGGTTATGGTTACAAGTTTGAACAGTTTAGCAAAAAGAGAAATCGAAAAACGACCGCCAAACGAGAGAGAGAGAGAGAGAGAGAGAATGGGAAACTCATCCAAGGACGACTCCACCACTGACGGCGACACCTCCGGCGGCGATGCTCCTCCCTCCAAATCCAGCCTCTTCTCCGAGGGCGAGAAGGTCCTTGCTTACCATGGCCCTCGCATCTACGAAGCCAAGGTACCTTTCTCTCTCTCTCTCCCTCTATATATCTATATATATATATATATCTCTTTATATCCTTCTCGATCTTAAATTGTTCTTTCTCTGTTATCCTGGTTACTCTTATTCTCTCTTCTATTTGTTCCCCTTTATTTTTTTTATATATTTTGGAATTTGTGTTTTTTTTTTTTTTTTGAAGTTGAATAGGGGCATTTGATTCACTATTTCTTGGGATTTGCTTTACGTTTTGTGTTTTAGGGTTTTTGAATTTTAGTATTGGAATGTGTTTGGTAGCTGAGAAAACTTAGGAGATAGACAGTTATACTAGTGCAATTTTGTATTTTATCAAGCTATGAATTGAATTTTCCCAGTATTTGTTGACAATTATTTTATCCAAGCAACTCTTAGGTTTCACTACTCTGTCATAGGTCCAAAAGGCCGAGCTGAGGAAGAAAGAATGGAAGTACTTCGTTCACTACCTTGTAAGTTCAACCACTTATTTTTCTTAATTACTTCGTTTTTTTTTTTTTTAATTGCTGAAAACGAATTGATATCCGGGCCCAAAAAAAGTAGTTGTGATACTTACTGGTGTGTAATCATTTTGCTATTTTGCAGGGTTGGAATAAAAAGTGAGTATGTCATCGGTTATATTCGATGTTTTTATTTTTTTAAAGGTCAGATTTAGAGTTGATGATGGGTACAGAATGAATGGGCGCGTTTGACATAGGATTCGAATCCTATTCTTCAAATTCAGAAACAACTTTTATGTAGAAAGTTGGAAGGATAAAACATCTATCCTTCTAACTTTCTATATAAATATTGTTTCTGGATTTGAAGAATAGGATTCGAATCTTGTACCAAACGCGCCCTTAATAACCTTAATTACCTTTTCGTTTTCTCTCGGCAAAATTAATGGGACAACCCCAGTTTGATATAGTATCCGTTAGGATAGAGCTTCGTAAGCTATGGTTTATTTTTGTTCAATAATGCTGAAGATAAGAATTAAATCAGAGAGAAAGGGCACAACAGTTTCAGGTTTAACAGCTAGGGAGAAAATAAGTGACATTGTACCCTTATTTAATAATTATACCCTTTCCAAAAGGGGAAACAGAAATTATTACTATGGCTTGGACCTCTTGCCAACAGTTGGGACGAATGGGTAGGGGTGGATCGTCTGATGAAACATACTGAAGAGAACGTGGTAAAGCAGCAGGCTCTTGACAAAAAGCAGGGTGTGGACAAGAATCCGAAATCTGGACGTTCTGCTCAGACAAAGCCTAAAAGTTCTGCAGGTAAAACTTTCTCCCCTACTTTAATTTGATATTATTGTCTAAGAAGCTAGATAACATTTACCAATTATTTTCTTCAGTGTTTTGTTTCCTTCAACATCTCATGTCGCTGCTAAAGCACATGAATGATTTGTACTTATATCTACATAGATATGCCTTCAAAGTGCGACTCTACTAATCTATTCTTAAGTTTTATGCATCACTTTTTACGCATGTTGTTGCAACTTTATAGTGTCAAATCGCTTTTTGTTTTGCAGATGTAAAAGTTGAGAAAGAGGACGTCAAGAGCAATGGTAAGCATTATCTCCAACCAAAAAAAGTATAATAGGCATCCTATTTTTTTATCATAAAGACTCCAAGTATATGCTTTCGATGGTAAATAACTGCCTCTTCAATATGATAATATTTTTTGCAGTGGCGAAAGGGAAGAAACGAAAGAATGACTCAGGTGCTGAGGTCCGTTTGAATTATGATTCTAATATAGAAGTAGTACTTTCATGTGCTAAGTTGTTTGGAATTCGTTTTGATGCAATGACATCGATCACTATATACTTGTTCCTCCAAGTCGTTAATTTTCCATCTGATAGGCTTTTCTTTTTATCAAATGGTGGTCTGTGACCATTACAGGAGAATTTAGAAAAAGGGTACAGAAACCACAGAGATTCAATCTTTATGTACTTTTTTCCCATAGACACACGACCACATGCTTTACACTTGGAAACTTAAATTTAGTCTCTTACCTATTATTAAGTGTTTTAATCTAGCCTTCTTTTGACAAAAGTGCACTAAGTATGGTTCTATTGATGATTGTTAGAAGGACAATGTTTCTTTGGAGAAGCTTGTCAAGTTTCAAATCCCATCAATACTGAAGAAGCAACTTGTTGATGATTGGGAGTTTGTTAATCAGCAGGATAAGGTATGTATCTAGTTGTTGAACCACTGGTCTCTTATTGATGCTCCACTGATACTTGAAAATCATTTCACTTCAACGAGAGGGCGTCAGTATCACAGTGATTTAGTTTCAATCAATGAGCTTTGTTTAATTTTTCATTTATTCTGTTTGATGATATTTGGTGGTCAATATTGATTTGCCTAGAGTTCTGCAAATTTATTCTTACTAGAGCTGGTTATAGCAGAACACTTTGTGTTTGTGTGAATTCTAATGAGTATTTTATACATGTTCAGTAAGCTAATAATATATGACTAAAATTAAGTATGAGGACCTGCAGTGCGCCAATTACTTTACCGAGTTGTGTTTGGTTTTCTCTTCTTTGCGTGCCTATAGTTATCTGGTTTATTGTTGCCAAAGTTTTCCGTATTTTTGGCACAGCATGCATTGTAAGTGCATCATGAATATAAATTTTTTTCTTTCTCACATTCATTTGTGCATTTAACTTTTCTGTAGCTTGTCAAACTTCCTCGTTCACCAACTGTTGATGACATTTTAACAAAGTACCTTGATTATCGTTCAAAGAAGGAAAACATGTAAGTATACCTGAGTCCTGTTATGATTGATACTAGGTGTTTATTTCAATTGTATTATTGCTTTTGTTCTTTATTTGCCCATGTGAATTTATTTAGTTGTTTATTTATAATATTTCCGTTTAGACACTGATTTAGCTAGCTAGAAATTTGAGTTCTACTTATTATATTAATTTGTGCCCATGCTGTTGTGATTTCTACTTAATTTTCATGTTTTGTTGTGCCTCCGCTCTTGAAAATTTTCATGAATTTTATGTTTCATTGTTAATACCACTGTCAGTCTCAACATTGATATTATTGGATTCTAGGATGTAATTTAGGGTTCCACCATGCAATACTGATGATTGGAGTGCACTATGTTTTCCTGGATGTAGGACGTCTGATTCAGTAGCAGAAATCTTGAGAGGAATACGGTGTTACTTTGACAAAGCATTGCCAGTGATGCTTTTGTATAAGAAAGAGCGCAAACAATTCCATGATGTAGTCCAAGATGATGTCTCTCCATCAAACATATACGGTGCTGAACATTTACTACGACTCTTTGGTATGGTCCTTAAATGTATATGGTGCTTATGACTACCTCATAATTCATTCAATTATGTCCTACATTCTTCATTGTATTTTAAATGTATAGTTTCATATCTGGAATGTTCATCTGATATTGAAAACTTTCTGGTGCTGCAGTTAAGTTGCCAGAGTTATTAGCGTATGTGAACATTGAGGAGGAAACACTGACCCGTTTGCAACAGAAACTAATTGATTTTCTCAAGTATGTTACTCTTAAGAGATTCATAATTGTTCTAAGTTTCAAGTAATTTCGTTAAGATAGAAGTAAACATCATCTTGTCATCCTATCATTTAACCCACTTTGTTTCATTTTTCTCTGAACTGAAATGATAAATTGATCATATGAATGACTCCATCTAATATTTCGGGAAAGAATTTATTGTGCAATTCTGTTCGTAAGTTCATCTTGATCTTCTGAAACAAAGTAGTAACTCTTCTATTAGTTGACGTTATTTGCTTCATGCAGGTTTTTGCAGAAAAATCAGAGCACATTCTTCCTTTCCACTTACGATGGCACCAAAGGTGTTGAAGGAAAGGGCAAAGGGAAAGATGACTGAGAACAGCAGCTGCCTAACTAATCTGCCATCATCATACCTAAAGGCGGTGGCAAGTTCCATGACCATATTGATATCGTCTTCCAACTCAAAATTCGGGAAGATATACCTTCCTGATGTTGTACCAGTAGCATTGGTTCATTCTTTTTTACCCTCTGTCTTTCCAGCTGAGATTCATTCAGGACATTAGTGTTGTACAATGACAAAAGCTTCATACTAGTGGCCCCCTGCTATTTGCTGTAACCTCTGGAAATGGCAAATGGGTCTTACCGTATTATTCATGACTTGATGTAAGAAAATGAGCAACTCTAGCTTTAGTCGTAGATAGCAGTTAAATCAGACTGTGGAGGAATATCATAAACCCTCTAATTGTTATTAAGACGATATGTCCAAGTAAGTACGATATTGCTGATATGCGCCTGCACACTTGCGCTCTCTCTCTCTCTCTCTCTCCCCTTTTTTTGGGCAACCTGTACGAGACGTTCGTCTAATCTTCTTCTTCTTCTTTTTTTTTTTTTTTTAAAGATAAAAACCATCACATTTACGTTTGTTTCTTTACAGTTGACCATCGTACTTACGTCAAATCTACGCTTGGTACTTGTTTTCTGATTTCTGTACTATGCTCAAAGTTTTCACCACATGTACCGTGTGTCCGTGTACGGGTATAGGATGTCCTATTACCATTAACCTGTTCGACTATGGAAGTTCTAAGCCAAAATGCATAAAATGGATACTTAAAAGTCGGTTCTTCTGGCAGGGATAATCTCATTTGACTATCTAATAAATCTTTGGAACGTTCTTGATCTTTTATCTCTCCGGTGTATTATTGCTGTATTGCATTCGAGAACTAATCCGTTCGTATCAATTGATGTGGCAAACCTTTTATTTGGCCAAACGAAAAACGACAAAAAAAAAACCCGCTTTATTTGTCAAAGCTAAAAGGTACAAACGACAGAAATCTCTGGCAGACTCGAGAATGCTCTGCTCCTCTCATCATTCTAGTTTGCTTCCAGCGACATCCAGCACAAACCTATATCTGACGTCGTTTCTTTCCATCCTCTCGAACGCCTTGTTCACATAATCCATCTTCGCCACTTCAATCATTGTCGTCAGACCTTTCTCTGCCCAAAACTCTAACAACTCCTCAGTCTCCTCCATGCTTCCAATGAAACTCCCACCAATCGTTTTCTTTCCTGCGTATCACCGGTGTGTGTGTGTGTGTATATGTATATATATATATGTTCATAAACATCGATATCAAAGATTCAAAACTAATCAATTTCAACAGAAGAAAATGATAATGAAAGTGACATATATATACCAATAATCAAGTCACTGGCAATAAACTGAAGTGGCTGAGGAGAAGCCCCAACTATTACAAGCCTTCCCTCAATTTTCAACAACGAAAGACAGGCTTGTATATTGTGGAGTGCCGGAACAGTGTCGAGAATATAGTCGAGACTGCCGGCGGCAGCTTCCATCTCCGCCGAGTCAGAGCTCACCAGAAAAGAATCAGCTCCCAAATACTCCAAAGCCTCCTCCTTTTTGTTACCAGAAGAGCTTATCACACTCACATGGTGTCCCATTGCCTTGGCTATTATCACCCCCAGATGCCCAACTCCTCCTAGGCCCAATATTCCAACTCTCAACACCTTATTTGACCCATTAAAGAACTGTTTCAGGGGACTGTAAGCTGTCACCCCGGCGCACAATAGCGGAGCCGCTTGTTCTGGTGCTAGTTTCTCTGGTATCCGTACAACAAACCTGTGGAAGTAGATACTCTTAATTTTAACGAAATAATATTAATTCAAAAAAAGAGAAAATACCCAGATGATACAAGTTGACTTGGGATTTGGGATCTGTTTTTTTTTTTTTGGTTACTTTTGGTGAACAACCATGGCAGAGGAGAAGCCTCCATGAGTGGGAGTTCCATCTTGGTAGGTGCCATTGACGGTGAAGATTTTGTTGGTGCAGTAGTTCTCTTTGTTGGATTTGCAGGAGGAGCATTCTCCGCAGGACCCGATTATGCAGCCCACTCCCACTTTGTCCCCTACTCTGAATTTTGTCACTTCTGAACCCGACTCTGCAATTTCACCCACTACTTCATGCCTGCAGATGAAAACGACAATAAGAATAAGTAAAACGACGACCATATGAAAAGAGATTACAACGTAAAAAAAAGAAAAAGTAAAATTAGACGACAAGACACATGATAACGACAGTAGAAGTTATTTACGTCATAATTTCCAGAAAACAACAACAACGATAACTCATGATAACTGGAAAACGGAATATTTAACTTAAAACGACAGACAAAACCTGGAAGCAGTGTGTGACCTGTGTCATTGGTTTGTTATAAAACGACATAGTAACAAGAAAAACGACATAAGTTTTGAAAAACGACAATCATATAAAAACGATATTCCAACGTTTTAAAGAAAATTTTGGACGAGACAAGAAGGGATTGTAAGACATAATTTCTAGAAAAACGACAACATTAGGGCCACGATGATAACTAGAAAACGACAATAAACTTAAGAACATGAAAAACGACAATTATCATGAAGCCAAAACACCTGTCACCTGAAATGACAAGTATTATGAAAAGACAACGCCTTTCACCTGTAAAGCGACAGCAAGTTTACAAAACCAATCATAACTGGAAAACGGAATATTTAACTTAAAACGACAGACAAAACCTGGAAGCAGTGTGTGACCTGTGTCATTGGTTTGTTATAAAACGACATAGTAACAAGAAAAACGACATAAGTTTTGAAAAACGACAATCATATAAAAGCGATATTCCAACGTTTTAAAGAAAATTTTGGACGAGACAAGAAGGGATTGTAAGACATAATTTCTAGAAAAACGACAACATTAGGGCCACGATGATAACTAGAAAACGACAATAAACTTAAGAACATGAAAAACGACAATTATCATGAAGCCAAAACACCTGTCACCTGAAATGACAAGTATTATGAAAAGACAACGCCTTTCACCTGTAAAGCGACAGCAAGTTTACAAAACCAATTTTGTAAGATATGTAGAACTTTACAAGTGAAAATTACCCAAAAAAAACGACAAACTTTGAAAAAAAAAAATTCAGACGGCAGAGAATCGGGCAGGAAAGTCGCTGTATATTTTCTTTATACATGGCCATAGACATACATATATATATATAACACATGTACCAGTACAACAGTATGTTGATAGAATAGAGTAGGATAAGGTAATCTCCAACCCAAAATTTTAAATTAGTGTAATTTTTATATTAATTTACAATTTTTTTTTTCACTGTTTTCAAAACTATTTCCAATCCAAAACTTTAAGGTCCCGTTTGTTTCAACTATTCCATTCCATTGGAATGGAAAATCTATTTGAATGTGTGTTTGTTTCAACAATTCAGTTTTTCCATTCAAATGATCTTTTAGAATGTGTGTTTATTTCAACAATTCAGTTTTTCTATTCAAATGGTCCATCCAAAAAGTTAACCATTGGAATATTTTTTTTGTATCTTGAATGAGAATGGAGGGGAGGAGGTGTTTTTGAATGGTCCATTCCAATGCTCCAATTCTAATTACAACACATTCCACTATTTTTTTCATTCAAATGTCTCCCATTCCAATTATAACACATTCCACAATTTTTTCCATTCAAATACACCTATTCAAATAGGCGAACCAAACGGGCCAATCTTTACACCAAAAAGAATATTCTCTTTCTTTTTCTCATTTTTTTAATTTATAAGTAATTAATAATCGAAGAAAATGACACAAAGGAAATAAAATTTATTGTCTATTATATTTAAAGGATAGAATTGGGATTAATAAAGTTTGTAAAGCAAACTTTAAGGCTACAGTAAAATTTCAAAGGGTGAGTCTATTGCCATCCCCCTTGTCTTCTCTCCCCACACTCTTTCTAAAAGATTTTTTTAGTTACCAAAAGAACTCCAAATAAAATTACATTTGTGTACATAAGTGTAGAAAAAACATCTTCTCTTCATACACACATTAAAATTAAAGAATTTTTAACACACCTCATTGTAAACACCATTCTATTCATCACTGATTATTGCGAAAATTGGAGAACTTGACAAGTAGCTTCAAAACAATACTTCAATGAAAAATTTGATAGACTCCAATAATTTTCTTGATCGTCAAAACTTAAACAAAACAGAGTAAATAATTTACTAAAAGAAAATTGAGTAAATAAAATATATATAAATATGATATCAATTGAGGGGGGAAAAATAGGACAGCAAAACCATCAAAAAAAAAAGTTGATCGATTATTTAGTTTTTTTTTCTAGAACTTTCTTATATTACTATCCATCTAAAAATATGTAGATAGATTCATAGACTCAATATTATCATAAGTTGAAATTACCTAAAGCGTTTGAATGAATAAATGATTTTTTTTTTTCGGTAAAATGAATTCTAGTTTGTTTCAACTTATAGATAACTCAAGTTAAGTAGGAGACAAAAAGAAAGACAAAAAATAAGTTATCATGATGCATTTTGACATAATATTTCTCCAGTAAATTATTTACTTCAAAAATTTGATGGATATGAATCTATTCTAAATTGAATTTACAGGTCTCATATTTCAGAATATCTGGGTAAAATTTTCGAGCTACTAATTGGATGCAACATCTGTTCAATGACATTCTATTTTTTTTTTATTTCAGTTTTTATATAAATGGAAAGATGGGTGGGAAAAGATGGTTTAGGGGCTCTTTTGGAAAATTAAGGAGGTATAATTAGTAATAATTAGATTTAAAATTTTTAACGAGGTGTTGTTTTAGTAAATGTGTAGGGACTGGGGAGAGTAGACTAAGGTGTGGCAATAGAACCACCCAACTTCAAATTTGGTGCAATACTCTAGCAAACTCTAAAATAAAGTCATGTTTTAAAGTTCGGTTAGAGCGCGTTTTTAACTTCAATTTGGTGTAAAACTTTATTTTGAAGTTGGGTTGGAGATGACTTAAGAAATGAAATTAAAGGTAGTTTACCCTGGTACCAAAGGGTAAATAGTTGAGGGAATCTCATTCCTCATCTGATGAAGATCCGTATGATCTATTCCACAGTAAAGTACTTTTAGTACTACATCTTCTGGACCTGTTTTCCTGTTCATATGGGACACTAAAACATTAGCTTGCAAACCATATAAGTATACATATACTTACCCACTTTTTAAAGAAACAAGTAGAACAAAGAGAGACCTGAGATTGAATGAATAGGGAGACAGAAGCCCGGATGTGTCTCTGGCAGCCCAACCTATTGCCCTTCTTCCTTCCATTTTTAGTGCTCAAGAATTTCGAAATGGGCAAGAAGCAGAGAACGACTTGCTAAATACTATGGTGAGAGATTATATGTGAGTTGATTGATCTATAACATTTTATATCTGTAGAAAATGACTTGGTCAAAAAGCCAATTTCTTGTACATTTATTCAACCAAAATAAAATAATGTACAGTTGAGGTTCAAGGAGTGCATTCAACGTTTCTAGCCAGGCCTAGTGGATAATGCGGTTTAGCACTGAAGTGGCAACTGATCACAAAAAATAAATTAATTAAAATAAACAAAAGAGAAATGTAAATAAAATCGCCTTTTTTTTTTGTATTTTTAATATAAGAAAGTAAAATCGCCTTTTTCTAGCTTTAATATGAGAAAGTAAACAAAGTTTGTTTGGTCCAACAATTACAATATTATATGTTAGTACATGAATGATGAATTATTGAACTCTTTGAGTTCAAATATCTTCAACATATTATAATCCGTCTGTTTCGAAATCCTAATCAAAAAAATTAACTAATCTATTATTATTATTATTATTTGTTAACATGTTTCTAACAGAGGCTGCGGAGCTATTATATTTATGTCCTTTACTGGACTGTATGCCTCAGCAAATGCGTCATGAGTCCTGGCGTGGCCCTCACCCGACAGAAGGCCTTCTGCTCCTTTCACTAGTTTTTCTTTCTTGGCTTAATTCGTAGGACTGATTTCAATAACCTCTCAATTAGAATTATTCTATCACTATATTACCCCCAAATTTTCACCACAATTAGTGCACTACTCCGATATTTGTTATTGTTGTTTTATTGCCTTTTCTTAGTGGTAATTTTACAGTCAGCAATAGTATGTTGTGTAAGTTATCATAAAACTAAAAATGAGGTCTCTTGGACCCAATAAATAAATAAACAATTTCACCAAATAACCCTAGAATTAGGCTCTTCTTACTATTTTGGTCTCCAGAATTTTCTAAATAGAAGCTTCACTCCCTTCAAATTGAAGATATTTTGACACGAAGGCCAACAGTCTCATCTAACTTCTAAGTTGAATGACAATATCATTGGTAAAGTAGTTCATTGAATTTGACTATAATTCAAGGATCAATATATGACCAAGGATCGATTCTTACATATCTCTCTTTTCTACTCACTCAATGCTAAAAGAGCAAATACATGTTCTTATTTAACAGAAGCAATATGCTTTATCTTTTTTTTTTTTTCAAACAAAAAAAGTCGTATATTTCTTAGACTCTACTCCATGCAAAAATATGACAGAGAAACGAAACAAACGACATTTATTCTTGACACGACAAAACTACAATCGTAAACATGGGGTGGAGCTAATTTGATCGATCAACATTCGAGGAGGTTGCTTCCGGCCAAGTCAAGCACAAAAATAAATCTCACGTCGTTTCTTTCCATTCTCTCAAAGGCCTTGTTCACATAGTCCATCTTCACAATCTCAATCATTGTCGTTAGACCCTTCTCGGCCCAAAAATCCAATATCTCCTGCGTTTCTTCCATGCTCCCAATGAAACTCCCGTACAAGTTTTTCTTCCCTACATATAGAAATGTCATAACGTACAAGCAAAAATGCTAAACAATATAAGCTTACTACTTATAAGTGAATAACAAAGTAAACTATAACTACCTCGAATTAACTCAACCGCATCAAACTGAAGAGGCTGAGGAACAGCCCCAACTATCATGAGCTCTCCATCAGCTCTCAGCAGTGAAAGGTAAGGCCGGAGAGGGTGAAATGCCGGTACGGTGTCGAGAATATAGTCGAGGCTGTCCGCGGCAGCTTCCATCTCTTCTGCATTGGAGCTCACCAGAAAAGAATCAGCCCCCAGATGCTCTAAAGCCTCTGCCTTTTTCTTAGTGGAAGAGCTTATCACAGTCGCATGGTGTCCCATTGCCTTGGCTATTATCACCCCAAGATGACCAACTCCACCAAGGCCTAATATTCCACCTCTCAGCACCTTATTTGATCCATTAAGGAATTGTTTCAGTGGACTGTAAGCTGTCACCCCGGCGCATAGAAGCGGTGCTGCCTGTTCTGGTGCTACTTTCTCTGGTATTCTTACCACAAAACTGCAATACTCATTCCAGTTTAAGTTTAGTGGAGTCCAAAAATGGAGAAAACACAATGGAAATAGTCTTTTTATTTGACATATTTACGACTGATCGCTACTGTTCGATATTATGATTCAATGGCAAAAACATTTATGCAACAATTTCTGACTGGTGCTCTGACGTAGCAGTTCTCTAAAATTGCTTACTTTTGATGAACAAGCATGGCAGATGAGAAGCCGCCATGAGTGGGAGTTCCATCTTGGTAAGTGCCATTGACGGTGGGGATCTTTTTGCTGCAGTACTGCTCTAGTTTAGATAGCCAAGAGGAGCATTCACCACAAGACCAGACTATGCAGCCTACTCCAGCATTCACCACAAGACCAGACTATGCAGCCTAATCCAAGCTTGTCCCCAGCCTTGAAATTTTTCAAACCCAACTCCACGATTTCACCCACCACTTCATGCCGGAAAATTATTATAGAACAGAAACAGGCAGAAAGATACATATACATAGAACATTTAATAAAGTAGCTGCATCAAGCATCAGCCCCTTGATTGTTTCTCTCTCGGAAAAGAAGAAAAGAAGAAGAAGAAGAAGAAGAAGAAGAAGATAGTACTCTTTGTTCGTGGTAATTTTTAATTTATGAAAATATAAGATTACTTACTTGATACTTAAAGATTTAAGTAGAATAATATATAACATAATTGAGCATAAAACTCTAGGATATAATTTTTAGAGCAACTATATAATTAATCAAAACTAACAAAAAGGTAAAAATAACAGCAAAATGAGAGTGAGAATAATGCTTCTAGAAAGATAAAAAGAAATCTCCACGAACACACTGAATGGGGTCTTTGGATGGCTCAATTTTCACAAAGTCCATCAAACATAATGAGAGTTTGGATACTCATGAGTGGGTAGTTGTTTTTAAGAGATGAAGATGTTGCTCTGCTCAGAAGTGATCAAGAACTTGATCAGCCACTGAAATGAGCTTAGTTGAATACATTAGGCATGAAACTTTAATAATTTTATTAAAGATATGTGCCTTAGTATAATATGATCAGCTTTTAGTTTTTTGGAAAGCCTGTAATATACATAAATATAATGAAAATAGAAAAAGAGAAAAGGACTTAACTTAAGGACACTTAGTCCGAAGAGCAGATTAAACCCAAAGTTGCAGCATGCATGAAAAATGAGCTGATCACATAATGCACCATGAAAAACAACGATTGTTGATGGCCGGAACAGTATTAGAAATGATTGTATGAGGCTGTAATGATGAGTTTAAGTACTAAAACTGATATACAAGATGCTTAGGGGATATATTTGAGTAATCGGGTGAGGAGATTTTAAATGTACTAGTAACTGTCTATTGCTGAAGGGATATCAGCACTGAAAGTTGGTAAAACAGAAAGAGAATGCACGGATTTTAGAGTAGAAAATAAGCTGAAAGATAGGCTCCCCCCCCCTTCTCCCCTGCAGAAGGGATTCTAGTCCCTTTTTATAGTAGTAAACAGCAATCATTGCTGCAGGGGACAGAGAATATTCTGTGATGATTGGAGTGAGACAACACTGCCAAGTGGCAAGTTGTCTCTGTTGGTTTTGATAAAAACCGTGTACTGCAGCTGGTTTTTCCTCAAATCAGCTCTATAATTCCATTTCAATCTGCTGAAGTGTCCTTTGAACCTTACATATCCTTTTGAGGTTTATTCATCTATCGACACCTAAATGATTCTACCTTAAAACCATGTTCCAAAGAAGCAAAACCAGCTGGTTTTATTCCTACTGAGTCTGCATGAAATAGTGCTTCAAAAATTCCCTTAGCTTTGCACGTAAGATTTCAGTTAGACACTCTTGGATAATATGCATACGATAGGATACTAACACCTCAAATCAGAATAGATAATTAACATGATCGTTTTAATCTAGCATTTAACAAAGCTAATCCATTGTTGAATATGAATTAGGATTTTACCCGGGAACATTAAGTCCCCTGAGTTCTGAGGGATGTGACCATTCCTCAGAACTCATCCAATTCTCCTATAAATAGCCTTATAGTTCGGTTTTCCTATTTTCATACAATGCATCTTCAATTTGTTAATGTGAAATTTGTGCCTATATCTTCTCCTTATCCCTTTTCTGATTCTTCTTTCTCCATGAATTATTCTCACATAGGAAACTTTCCAAATTCTCCTTATGCTTCTACCACAGCCAAAATCATTGACCTTGATGATTCCGATGATTCTGAAAACCAATCCATGGTTGGATTCCCTACCTTATCTGAAATTAAACGTAATCCTAACTTAGCTTCTGAGTTGTATGACCATATCACCTCCCTCGATGAGCAACTCATCAGCCTTCAACACAAGACTACTCAAGAGATAACCTTTTACAAGAACCACATTGCTTCTCTAGAGTCCAAGTCTGCTTTTACCTCTCAATATATTGCTGACATTGAGACTCATGTTAGTGATAAGATGGCTAACTTGGAAGCCAACTTAATTAGCGCTCAAAACAATTTGCAAGCAGCTTATGAAGAAATTTCCCGCTGGAAATCCATGTACTTTAGCCTAAAAGAGAGCATTGTTACGATCCCGGTGTTTACTCATTCTGCTGGTCCATCTTCTTCTACCTCAAATCCATTTCCTTCTCGTGGGAACCGTAGAAGAGGTTCACCTGTGTATCCTCCAAGAGATGGGTTTTCCTCAAGGTTCTCTCTGAACTAGAATGAAACCATCAGCAACTGCTTGGTCTTTTATCGTTGATGGTTTATATCAATACTAGCCGTGTTTGCTTATGTTGTTTCTAAGTGTTTGGTGTGTTTGTGAGTGTTCTTGCGAAGTGCACATGTAATATACTCTGTATAAGTGCACTTGAGAGAAGTTTAGTTAATGGAACAGCTATAGTTCCGAGCTTGTAATTCGACACTTCCACTAAATAAAGCAAGACAATTTCCCCCCCTTTTTTTTTTTTTTTTTTTAAACTGCGATTCTATCATTAGGGAATATCCCTTCTGGTAGAATATGAAATTGCATATTCTTTTATTTAAGAAATCTGAACCCCCAGAGAATCATCTTAACAATTTCATAATAACTAAACCATGTATTATATGACATAGTATGTATGTGCATCATTAAGATAAATTTAGCTTTTTACATAAAGTCTGTAATTTCATGCATTCTATGTGGTTAGTGATAGTGATCCCATATTCAAATCTGTCAAGGATTTATCCAATTCACACATTCTTCATGAAATATTACTATCTCTAGCATGTGTCTATTCATTCTTAAGGACTCTGGTTGGAGTAAGAAAAGCTCCAAAAATTAAACTTATAGAATTTTGTAGTTGTTTACTGCATTCTCTAATTGAATAAGACTAAATCATGTATTTACTTTTAGTGATCATGATTGACAGATGTAAATGTTTGATAAAACACGTGTGATGTGCATGCTGTATGAGTATTGTCTTGATATGTCTGTGTAGGTGCATCTCACACATGCTGTTAAATTCATACAGTTCATATATCTTTATTTCAGCTTTTTCAAAGTGCAAACAGTATGGCAGAGCATACTTTTATATGCATGTAATATTATAGGCTAGCATTTGCATCATTACATTCATAAATAGTTCTATCATAGCTAGCAAGCATATAGAATGATGATAAAAAGAAGCCTTCTGAAAAGTTGTAGCTCAAAGTAATATTTAACGCATATAACAGCTAAAATAAGACATTTAATGTTTAATGCAGGAATATAATTACTTATGGGTTTTAATCAGACTGTAATTCTTAGTTTAATTAACCTAAACCCCATGTTTGCTTTTAGTTTAACCAACCTGATTCCTGTTTTATCATAAGATAATCTACTATACCACTATCTAGCATACATTTATCTTTTTATCTGATGTCAACAGGAAAATTTATTTCCCTGTTAATCAGAAAACACTAAAATAATCTGAAGTTGCTCGTGAAGTAACAGTTTTTCTTGGAAATGACTACTGCTCTACTGCACTTTCAGACCAGAATGGTCATGCAGAGACTCGGGCAGGGGTAAAAAAAAGATCCAGCTATTTACTCTTTTCCATACATAACACTCTGATCATGCAGCCTATATGCCATGTCACTAAAAGTTATTTTAAAATAATTATACAATTATTTTAAAGAAAAGCATTCAAATTATAGGATATATCTGAAATATTTCTTCAATAATAAAAACAAAACCAACTCATTTAACACAGTCAAATTTGCTTGGTTTATCCGAGAAAAGCTGCATAGTTGTCTCGGATGCATGCATGAGTCTTTCAAAGTTCTGAACATATCTAAAGGCTCTTTAAAAGCACATTTATTTCTCCCAACCGTTACCCCTCTTCTCGGCCATAAAGTTTTTTTTTTTTTTTTAACTCTATCTATTCCCGTTCTTAGGGCTATAAGTATTCAAGAGAGTACAGGACTCTAACATCTCAGATTATCTCATGCAAACCTCATAATTTCAACTTTTCTTTCGAGACCAGTTGTTCAAGAATCTCATGCCTTTCAATTCTAAATCCTTCCTCTTGCCAAAAATGGCTTTCTATGATCTTTGGCTGTTAACCACAACCACAGCAGGTTTTTCTTTCAACCAAGGTGCCTTCACCCCTTCGGCAAGAGCCTACTATTGGCTGCTAAAGGTCTTATCATGTGGAGCTGCTCTCACACATGAGTTTCTAACATCCTCCCCTCGTATATACCCTGGATTCCTTGGAATCCTGGTATCGGGAGCTCCAGTGTGGGGAGCTCCTCTTTTCAACTTGGGGACTTCTCCCCACGAACGTGTCATAAGGACACGTTCGTGATTGCTACTTCCCTTCCCCCCCTTCTTAGGGACAGGAGAGTTACCGACCAGTCTTCCTTTAGACTTGGTTCTGATCGGCAACTTTTATGTCTATTCCTTTTTCATTCTCTCCTCTTTTTGCTCCTCCATCTGTTTTTAGGCTAATAGATCATCTCGATGTAATCCTCTGTAGATTATCTTGATGTAATCCTCTATATTATCAATAAAACTGCACTTTATGAATTTTGTATTCTCTGGCTTTGCTTTTATGCTTTGTGCAATTTTATGTTATTCTTAGTATTAAAGGAATCTATCAAAGATCGGGTTCAAAGCCCTTAGGAGATGATTAGCTTGTTCTTAAGAAATCTTATAAAAGATCACTGCCTAAGTAAAATCGGAGACATTAACATACTAAAATGGGGACTTTAGTATAATCAGAACCTGTATTCCTCCAGAATCTGATATAGATGATAATCTGGATTTAATAATGATTTGAGTATTCTTAGAATATCACCAACAGATGCACTCTAAAACTGGCTAGCTCTCTGATAAATAAGATTTAAACTCTAGGCTAGGCATCCTTAACAGCAGCTTCAGAGCTAATTAGGTCAAAAGACTAAACTTAGTCTAAAAATAAATTAGCCAGAACTATAATAATAATCATGTAATTCAGCAAAAGATTTAATTGAAATTGATCACAACCAATTTTAGATAAAGAATTCGACATGTTTAATATAAATAATTTAGAGAAAACGACATATGCTAATGAAATAGTAATTATATCGATGTGTCATGCATAAATTTCAGATTAGTTTATTACTACTCACTAGGTGATTCACAGATTTCCAACAATAGCATTGAAAACGTATTTTCCTGCTGTAGAATAGCTAGACTAGTAGCTAATTCTGATAAATAAGATAAAATTCAGTAATTCCCATCACAAAGTTTATTGAAACATGTCCAGTTAAAGAAATTGAAACGTGTTTCAGTTTCTATACCTGAATACAATCATATAATGTCAATATCAGTATGTCATAAACTTCGTAGAAAAATAAGATCAACCACTGTATAAGCTGATTGATAAAAGCAACTATGCTCACATTCAGAATTCAGACTACTCACTTAATAATATTGTTCTTCAATATGATAATGAACTTTCATTAAATTATGAAAACACTAAGATAATAGTCTGATAAAATATCTTAATAGATTCGTGTCTTCAAAATGTAGTAAATAGGATATAAATCAGATAAAGATGTGGTATGCTTACTTTGATATCAGCAAACATAGAATAAACCACCTGCTATCATATTGCATGCACAAAGTGAGTCAATGCCTAGGAAATCACAATAAGGTACAAGTGGCATTATGAAGTTACAAGTGTTCGACTTATCAATATTATTTTTCTGCATGGCAATAGTGTCACACTGTTTCGGACAGAGCAGAACAGGGTCTACCTTACATGCAGCCTCTGCTGCACTTTACTTTTCCAGCTTTAAAATTTTTCGAGAAGAGCAGTCTAGCGGTAGCTCTTCATGCAGCATACTTCTCTCTTTTCAAATCAGCTGCTCTTTTCAAAGCAAACCCGTTTAAGTTTACCGAATAAGTTAACAGTACTTGCAGCCTATAAAAGCCTCATGTTAGAACCACTTTAGTTCATATCCGAGCCCTTTTTCTTTTTATTCCTTTAACACCTCTTACTTTTTCATTAAGAGTTCTCTACAAAAATCCCTTGATAAGATCATGTCTTTCCTCAAATATCATCTTTCAGCTCATAGACCCGAAATGTTTAAGTATCTCAAACTTCTTAATCATACATCTAAACCTTTAAGTTCTCTCACATGAGTTTCTAACCAGCTCATGTTGTGCCAAGAGAAATTCCAATCTCTAGGTAACAACTTAGAATATTCGTTCCCCTTCTATTATAGAAGAAACTAGGGAAAATATTTTGCATGCCTCTACTTTTCCTTTAGAGGCAACGGAAGCAATGGTTGTGACTTCCACAGCACAATCTTGAAGGAAGGATTGAGTTAGCCTAGTTAAACACTACCCTATCCTTATCACCCTCATCCTTCTTTCTCGGCCTTATTGTTGTTCAAACCCTTCTTGGGCTTCAATGAGGCCTGCTATGGGATGTCAACAGAGCTAAGAAAAATAACAACCCCATAGCTGCTTCCTAGTGTTTTCGGCAAGGGCCCTTTATCCAAACTACCTTGCCTGCTTCTCAGGACCTATCATTGCATCGGTTGTCCCCGGCACTTGGGGTATAACTTCGATGCCTTGTTTTAATCCACCGGATTAAATTTGAAGAGTCAGACGACTCATGTGGAAGAGGTCCTTTGCACTCAAAACACCAGCCTTCAAGATGATCTCAAGCTGTGTGTTTGGGAACTCCCTTCAATTCAAAGAGGAAGTTGACTATGATAGCTTTTGTAATGTGTTATCTTTTCAATGAATAAAATTTTTGTATTTCTAATTGCTATTTGAAATTGTCCTTAACCGTATCTTTCCCATACTTGATCTGAAGATCCCATGATTTTATTGATTAAAGACTTAAGGTCTTATTCAAAATCTAGCTGAACCTCGAGACAAGTAATCGGGAACAGGAAATTTGTTTATAGGTTCTATCATTGGAAAGAACACTTCCAGATTCTTAACTAAAAACCTTACTAGGGAAACCTAATAGAATCTAATTAGATTAACCCCTATTTCAAAAACTCACAAACTGTTCATAGGACAAAATGTCATAATCAGTAATTATCAAACATGATCATGAACTTTAAAAGATTTTAGCTCTACTCTTAAGGTCTAAAATCCTGATAATCTTAAAAATAGCTGAGCCTGGAATATATGTTTTGTAAAAGCTTAAATCACTTCAACTTCTTAATTTTAAGCCTCAAATAACGATTTCCTTGGGGATCTCAGTTCTACCTCAAGTTGATAACTCCAGAACTTGCTTAATTTAATTATTACTCGGGTAGCTGGCTCAGGAATCTACATAACCAGATGTTATTATAGCCAAATATCATTAATTTCAGACAAGTAATAAGATAATTAAATAGCAAATCACCATTCTAGTCATTTAACTAAAATTAAAGGTCGGCTACTATTGCTGTAAAAAATTCTCAAGCAGATAAACTACAATATCGTAGCCTTAAGTATGTTAAACATGATAGAGAAACAATATAATAAAATGGCAGTTATGTGTCACATATTGATATTCATATGACTAGACCAAGAACCGAATTTGCCTTTGTAAAGTATTGGTTGTTATAAGATTGTCAGATAGAATAGTGAATTCCTTTAATCACAAGTGATTGAAAATCCTGTATTATAAACTAGTAATGCAATTACCTTGTGCATAAGTTTACCAAGAAAGCATCAGTCAACCACTTTTTAGATATGCTCAGATTTTCATAAGATATGCAGAAAATCAAATGATAAAATATTGTATATAGGTTAACAACTTTCTCATGAAATACTTATATTTGTAAGGTATTAGTCCTTCACGAAAAGTAATTATGTGTAGAAGATCAGCTAGGTTGCTTTAGAAACAAAACTTAGGAATATGCCCAAAAAGCATACTCCATGTCGAGTTATCTGTAATTTAAATGTACGCTAATGGCCAAAAATTCACTATTAAGACATACCTGGTTACTTCCAAAGTAAGATAAACTCCAGGTTTTCTCATTAACGCTTCACCTGTGCATTTCTGGGCATAAAAGATTAATAATTCCGGTACTAAGAGCTGGAAAAGCCTTTAGTCCTTAGTTGCTATCATAAGGCTTAATTTATCATCAATATATTTCTAAAGCCATGGCATTAGCAATTAGGTCGTTAAGAATCCATATGACTCTTAATTCCCTTGTTCCAATCTCAAAATTGGTTAATGTCCTTTTCAGATACCCAGAGTTCTACATTCAGATATATCATCAAGTTTTTAAATAAGTTTTTTTTTTTTTATTAAGTAAATATATGGACATCTCGAATATTTAGGTATCATGCCAATTAGACTTTAAGAAAATAGCCCAATGTACTGTATGATTGTCATACCTCATTGTTGAGCTTATTAACCGGTTTGGTCAACACCAGTTCATGGCAAATGGACAGTCATAATAGTCCCCAGTTCTTGCTGCAAAAACAGAAGACAAGATATTTTGCTTGGGATTTTTCAGGACTTTGGGTTGCTTGGGGCTTCTAAGACTATAAGTACTCAGGGTTGCCAAGACTTTGAGTGCTTGGGGTTTCCAAGGCTTTGAGTGCTTGGGGCTTCCAAGTCTATAAATGCTCAGGGTTGCCAAGATTTTGAGTGCTTGGGGCTTCCAAGACTATAAGTGCTCAGGGTTGCCAAGACTTTGAATGCTTGGAGCTTCCAAGACTATAAGTGCTCAGGGTTGCCAAGACTTTGAGTGCTTGGAGCTTCCAAGACTTTGAGTGCTTGGGGGTTTCCAAGGCTTTGAGTGCTTGGGGCTTCCAAGACTATAAGTGCTCAGGGTTGCCAAGACTTTGATTGTTTGTAAGCATACTTAAGTTTTTCGGCCACATAATCATATGCTTTTCAAACTTGTAAATCATTTAATTCTACTAAAGATTTTTTTTTATTACAAGTAGTACTTTTTTACAAACTTTAGATTAGTAGGAGGTAGAGTTTTACCTGTTTCCAAATCCTTAAGAATACAATACCCGGTTGGCTTAACTTTCATTATTTCATAGGGCCCTTCCCATTTTGGAGCAAATTTAGGAGCATGTAAGCCTTTTATTGCATGCTCGGCAGCCTTTAGAACCAGGTCTCCTGCTTGAAAAATCCTAGGTTTAACCATCTTGCTATAAGCTTGTGCAATCCTTCTTTGATAAACCTGGACTTTTTCTTGCACTTGATCTCTTTTCTTTTCCAAAGCCTCCAAATCAAATTCTCTGGAACTTTCTTCTTTGTTTGTGGATAGGGTTATCCTAGCAGTAGGGACACTAATTTCCACAGGCAACACTGCTTCTGCTCCATAAACCAAAGAAAATGGAGTTTGTCTTGTTGTTGTGCTTTTGGTGGTTCTGTATGCCCACAATGCCAAAGGCAGACAGTCATCCCAAGAGACGGATGCTTCTTGAATCATTTTTCCCAAAATAGATTTTAACGTCTTGTTGAAAGCTTCAATTGCTCCATTCCCCTTAGGATAATACCTTGTTGACTTTGCATGGTATATCTGATATTCTTTCAGTAACAACTCAAAAGGTTGGCCTATAAATGGTGTTTCATTATCCGAAAGGATTCTCCTTGGAATGCCAAATCTACATATAATATTTTCCAAAACGAAATTCCTCACAGCTTCTGAAGTGGCTTTCTTTAATGAAATGGCTTCTGACCATTTAGTAAAATTTTCAGTAGCAGCTAATATCCACTTTTTCCCTCTAGAAGGAGGTGTAATTACTCCAATTAGATCAACGGACCATGTGTGGAACGGCCAAGGAGAAGTGACACTCCCCATCTCCACAGACGGAGCATGTATCAAATTACCTAACTTTTGACATGCTTCGCACTTCCTTGCAAATTCCATGGTTTCATTTTCCATGGTTGGCCAAAAGTACCCCATAGAAATGAGCTGTTCATAAAGTCTTCTCCCCCCTAGATGGCTTCCACAATCTCCTCCATGAATCTCTTTCATCACCTCTTCAATTTCATTAGGACCAATACATTTTAGAAATTTTCCCAAGAAACTTCTTCTGTATAATTGGCCGTCTTTCATGAAGTATCTTGATGCTTTTTGTTTGATCAAAAGAGCTAATGAACTATCTTCAGGAAGTTGATGGTGCATCAAGTAGTTGATGTAATTTTGCCTCCAATCTTCTCTTTCCACAAAGCAATTTTCTTTAATATCTACCACTAACTGGCATTGCTCACACCCTTTCTGCAGTTTGGCGGCCTCCTTTCTCATTTCAGGCCAAAAGTAACCTAATCTCTGAATCCTTCTTGACAAAATAGGTCCATGTAACCCACAAACTTTGGCATGAACTTCTTCTAGCAGCCGTCTACCAAATTCCTCTGAAACACACCTGGCTAATACCCCGTCTCCCAATTTCTTATATAACTGGCTATTTAAGAGCAAGAAAGATTTAATCTCTTTGTAGTCTTGCGGAGTAGGATCTTCTAATTTTGCCTTGATGACTTGCATCCAGCTGGTGTTTTCCGAAGGTAGAGCTTCAATTGGCCTTTCTTTGGTTTCCAATGGAATTTGAATCATTTTTTCTTCAGTATTTCCCATTTTGAGAACCAGAGTAGCCAACGCATCTGCGTATTTATTCTCATGACGAGGTATGGACTCCAGTTCGTAACTTTCAAACCCTTTTAATCTGTCTAGGATTTCTTCTCTGTATTTTACTAGACCAGGCTCTTTAACAGCGAAATCCCCATTCAATTGTCTAATCACTATATTCGAATCTCCACAGATTTTGAGTTTGGCAATCTTCATTTCTTTTGCTAGATCCAATCCTACAGCCAAAGCTTCATATTCAGCTTCATTATTTGAGCAAGGAAAAGCTAACTTTACTGCTTTCTTAAAAATCTCTCCTTGATCATTTGATATTACAATTCCTGCACTTCCCCTGTTTCTAACAGAAGCTCCATCGAAGTAGAGCACCCACTGTTCCTCACCATCTTCAATTTCCATTACTTCCATCTCTTCAGGACACTTGGCGTATTTCAGAAGGTCAACCAGAGCTTGACTCTTAATAACCTTAGGCTTTTCAACAATTATATCTAACTCACTCAGCATAAGCATCCACTTGGCATATTTTCCGGTTAAAATGGGCTTTTGCAGGATAAGCTTAATTGGGTCTGAATTAGTAATTATCCTAACTCGATGAGTGAGCATATAGTGCCTAAGTTTCTGGACTGCGTACATCAAAGCAGTACACAGTCTATCTGCCATAGCATAATTCTGTTCCGGCCCTTTGAGAAGTCTACTAAGATAGTAGACCGGTCTTTCAACACCATTCTGTTCTTGAGCTATTAGGACTCCAACAGCTTCATCTGAGGCAGTTAGATAAACTAACAATTCTTTATTAGGGAAAGGTGCAGTCATTACCTGTGGATTGGTCAAAACTTTCTTAATTTCTTCAAAAGCTTGCTGATGTTCAAGCTCCCACTTATACTCCACACTTTTCTTGGTGAGCTGATGTAGTGGCTTAATAATGTTAGCCAAAGCAGGAATAAATCTCCTGAGATAGGAAACTTTCCCTATGAACTCTCTGATTTGTTTAAGGTTTTGTGGTGGCCTCAATTCTAATATAGCTTTAGTTTTATCTCCATCAATTCTGATCCCGTCTTTATGTACCACAAATCTCAAAAACTTTCCTTCTGTCACTCCAAACACACACTTTGAAGGGTTCATTTTCAAATCGTACTTCCTGCACCTGTTGAAGACTTTCCTGAGATGATCTAGATGCTGCTCTTTCCTTTTTGATTTTACTACCAAATCATCTACATAATCCTCTACACAATCATGGATGATGTCATGAAAAATGACTGTCATGGCCCTTTGATAGGTTGCCCCTGCATTTTTCAATCCGAATGGCATTACCGTGTAGTAAAAATTACCAAACGGTGTTCTAAATGCAGTCTTTTCAGCATCTTCTGGGTCCATTTTAATCTGATTGTACCCACTAAAACCATCCATGAATGAGAACATTCCATGATTTGCTGTAGCATCAATAAGCATATCCAGGTTAGGTAAAGGAAAGTCATCCTTCGGACAAGCCTTATTGAGATCTCTGAAGTCTATGCAGATTCGTATTTGTCCGTTCTTTTTTCTTACGGGCACAATATTAGCTAGCCATACAGGATGTTTGCAAGGTTTGATAAATCCTGCTTCTATCAGCTTTTCCAGTTCCTTCTTAATCTGGACTTGAATGTGGTTACTGAAATTCCTAGCCACTTGCTTTACAGGTTTTAGAATGGGGTTAATAGCCAATTTATGAGTGATCAACTTAACACTTAGTCCTGGCATGTCTTCATATGTCCAGGCAAATACATCGCTGTATTCCTTAAGTAAGTTGACTAATGCCGCCTCAAATTCTACTTCTAATCCTTCGGCCACGAACGTCACCTTTTCTTGTTCCTTATTTCCCAAATTTACCTTCTTGAGTTTCCCTTGAGTATTCCTCGGTTCATCTTGTAATTTTTCCGGGGCTAATGGGACTGCTTCAATTCTCTCCATACTTTTTATTTCCTCGAATTTCCTCTTTTCTTCGATCTTTCTCGCGAGGTCATTGCTGACCCCGCCGCCCCTTCATAATTCATAGAGAATTCTCCCATCCGAGAGTCTGATTCTTTTAACAGTAGGCTCATCTTTCTCTATCAGATTTGTTTCATTTTGAGAACTGGCGGAAAGACTCCTTTCTTCATCACCTGGTGGAGCTAAGGAAACTCCACATGGCCTTGTTTCATTCACATCATTAGCTACTTCATCAAAGAAAACAGCCTCAATCCAATGTACCTCCTCTTGTGAAAATGGAGCTTTAGTAGCAGGGATAAGAATTTCTTTCTTTCCTTTTACAGCTTTAAGACACTGGTGCAGTGTAGATGGTATCGCATAATTATGATGAATCCACGGCCTTCCCAGTAACAAATGATAAGAAACATCAGCTTCAATCACGTAAAACTTCGTTGGTGCTCTAAGGGGTCCGACTTGTAAATCAACATTGACATGCCCCTTCGTGGCATAGGCATTTGAAGCAAAAGTAACTAAAGGAGTAGCTTGAGTTATAAGTCTATTCTCAGGAATGTCAGCTGCTTTGAAAGTCTGCCAAGGCATTATATTAACTGATGATCCATTATCCACGAGTGCCCTTTTAAACTTCAGCTCATTCACCACCGCTTCCACATATAAAGGTTTGTTGTGACTGAAGTTTGAAACTTGAGAATCCTTCTTTGAAAAGTTTATAGCATCTTCTTGTTGTCTTGA